>PISX010016380.1:0-46428 GCA_004024625.1 Mellivora capensis
ATAGTATCAAAGAAAGATATATAAAACTATCTAGAAAGACTAATAATATCCTTCTCCTTTTTTAACCTCATCTATATCATGAGGTCATTTTTTTTTCATGTACTCAACAAAAATTATATATAACAGATTGAATGAAGAAGTGGATAGAAGAATACATCAATCTTCTTTTTAGCCAGATTTTTTCTTTTTTCTTTTTTTTTTCCTTTAAGGCTTATAGCACCCATTATTCCCCAGTGGTCTTCCACCCAAGTATTAACCAGGCTTGACCCTGTTTAGCTTTCCAGGTCAGAGGAGATCAGACCTCTTCAGGGCAGTATGGCCATAAGACTAAGCCAGATATTAAAGAGATCTGAAAAATGTCAAAACAATGCCACTCTTTTTAATATTGTTTTTGCTTTCTTAAAAGAATATTTTGGCTAAACATAATTTGTGTTTAAAGCTATTGTCTAAAAAGTATTATGAAAATTTGTCAATTTTGGCTTCTAATCGATTAAGCATAAATTGATAAACATAAACAAACTTTTTTAGGGTCCTTAAGAGTATGTAGAATTACTCAGAGGAAATAAAAAGTCTAAGAGCCACTGAGGCAAACCATCTGATCTCTATATAAAGCTAACAATAGTATCTATATCATGTAAGGATTGATGAGTAGATAAATGTAATACTTTAGATGAACTAAAGTACAGGAGTTAGACGTAACATTGAGGCACCTCATAGAACAAATTTCATAAACAACTGTTAAAATATTAAAAATTGTTTTTTTATACAGACCCTATCAGATATCAAGACTTATTATAAAACTATTGTTATTCAAACAGCATAAGATTAAAGCAAGTAGAACAACTATATCAATATTACAGAAGAGACACTTCACAAAGAAACACACACATAGTCATCTCATATATGACAAAAATAACACTTCATTACAGCAAGAGATAGATAAATGTTTCAAAATATGGTGCCAACCCAATTGGATCAAAAAAGGATCAAAAGGAATTCTTGTCCCTACCTCACACTCTAGAAAAAATAATTTTCCTGCATATTATAGAGCTAAATGTGTATTATTAAAAATAGAGTTTAAAAAAATAAATGGATTATAATATGATTTGATTATGTAAGTTTATTCTAAACAGGATGGAAAATCTCTAAAAATGAAAAAAAATTGATTCTATTAAAATTTAATTATTATTATTACTAACACAGTAACATGGATTATTCTCATAAATATACCTTAAGTAAAAGAATTCTGATGCAAAATACACATTTTATGTGATTTTACTCATATAGTGTTCAAAAAAAGTCAAAACTGGAGCACTTGGGTGGATCAGTCAGTTACGCCACCAACTCTTGGTTTCAGCTCAGGTCATGATCTTTGGTGGTTAGTTAGAGCCCTGCCTCAGGCTCTGTGCTCAGCTGGGAGGCCATTTGAGATTCTTTTCCCCTCCCGCTCCTTCCCCTTCTGCACCCCCCACAACACATACTCTCTCTCTCCTTAAAATAAATTTAAAAATTAAAAAAAAAAAGTCAAAACTAATCCATAGTTCTGGAACTCAAGATTATGATTACCTTTGGTAAGTGTGGCATAGAAGAAAGGGTATAGAGGCATTCTGGAATTATTGTATTGTTTTGTTTCTTGATCTGGTTGCTAGTCATGTAAGTATGCTCAATTTTTTAAAATGAATCATATATGCTTCTGATTTGTGAATTTTTCTTATTACATATAGTTTAATAATTTTAGTAAAAATTATACCCTAAAATATTGACTTTTAGAAGAGTACAGGAAGTTAATAAAGGATATGTGGCATTATAAGTATCTGAATTTAAATGTATAAATACATAAAGAGTAAATGAAAATAAGAAATTACAACATGGTATTGGTTTCAACTTAGATATTCAAGATATTGAGTATAAAACTACTGAGAGATTTGTTTTTGTCACAGTGTTTATGTTCTGGATAACAAGAATTTCCAGAATCTTAATTTTATATAGTATATGCTTAAGGTGTTTTATGAATTTTTCAAATGCTGATAATGTGTTTATAGTAATTTTGTTCTGCTATTAAAATAGCTAATATCAAATAGCTTTAAAGAATTTTAAATTTTGATTGATGGATAGGTGTTTTGACAACATTACTGATTAAAATATCTAGGAATCGAATGCCAGATGCATACAAATAAAAAAATTTCAATTTTAATTTTAGTTATCTAATTTGTTTTAACATAACACACTTTACAACCAAACATTTAGATACAATTTAGACACATATATTTATGGACACATACAACATAAAACAATATATGGCATAACCGTGTTTATATGTCATCATGATAAACATTCTATGTTCCTTTTTGAACAAGAGCTACATGGAACTGAACAAAACCAGATTATTAATTCTAGAGAAAGACATCGAAGAAGTGAAACAAAATATTTATCTTAAAGCTGTAGTTCCAAGCCTCAAAACGAGCTTGAGTCAAGTATCCTGAATTATGTGTCAGGCTCTATTGGCTTTAAGTAGTTAGACTTAAACAGACAAATTATACCCCATCTCTATTCCAAGCCTTACTTTGAAACCATTCCACCCCAGGTCTGGAAAGGGCAAAAAAACAAAGAAAAAAATACAGAAGAGGACATTTGTCATAGTACCTGTGAAGGAACTGGTCAGAGTACCTGTCCAGTGACACTGAGAAAGTAAAGTACAGTGGTCCTCAAACCTGTTTTTTGAAATTTATCCATCCACATGAAAGAAAGGGAAAACTTTAAAGGGGAAAAAATAATAGCCCGGTGTTCCATGAAAAAGCACCTTGGAAAACTAATTATTGAAAATGAGAGATCCAGAAGAAAGCAGAGGAAATAAAGAGATCCTTTCTCTCATATGAAAAAATAAATGGGCCTACCCCACACTTCTTAAAGATTTATTTGTTTGAGAGGAAAAGAGAGAGTGATCAGAGGCATGGGCCAAGGGAAGGAAACACACTTCATCTCTGAGCTGGGAGCCCAAGATGGGGCTTGATCTTAGGACCCTGAGACCATGACATGAGTTGAAATCAAGAGTTGGATGCTTAACTATCTAAGCTACCCAGTCACCCCTCTCATTTCTAACTCTAAAAGAGTAAGAGATACAAAAGAGAGATGAAATAAAAATTTACATGTCGTGACTTTTAACTTTTAACTGTTTGAACTCCTGAGAACTTTTACTAGTATGAACTTTGGGAAATTGATCAAAGAAGTTTGGTTTTTCCTCACTCGGTAGCATGGACTAAAAAAGTGGGGCTTTGGAATCCTCATTTCCCCAAACATCTAATTTCTCATTTTTAATTACTCTAAAACTAAAGGTGGTGGTAATAGGGTAGGGAAGGGGGGATATTAATTTGTGATATTAATTATATAAATAAAATAGTTTAAGTAACATGAATATGTTATGAAATTATTTCAGACAAATGTATTAAAAAGCATTAACTAAATAGAATATATACTTACGTATAAAAGCTTGATATAGCTATCAAATGTGAGTGATATGTAAGTGATAAACATGAAGTACATATTGAGTTGTAAAAGCCAAGTTAAGTTTAAGACATCTAATCTATCACGTAAAACAGGGTTCCCAGAAAAAATTCAGGGCATAAAGACCTAAAGGGGAAAATGCATTACTTTCTCCCCAAATACCTATCTAGCATAAAGATGAAATCTTTTCAAAGAGAGAGCAAACATCCTTTCATAAAATTATATTCTTCTAAATATTCTCTTTATTCTATATTCTTTTCTGGGGAGGGCCCCAGAAAAAGGTCAAGAAATGAATAGTAAGGTTTTGAAATGTTTTTAATGGTGGCAAATCTGATGGGGCTTTTTTGGTATGCTTCTGAAAAGGTAGGCAAGAAGGAGACCAAGTGACTCTATTTAACCTCTGAGGAGCATAGCTTGTGGCCGCTGATGGAAAAAGGAAGTTGAAGAAATGGAAGGTTAATTAATGAAGAGCTCTTTTGTAAATAACAAGCATTTATTCCAAATCCCAGTTGTTTTTATTTATCCAGTGGTTTGTTGTTTGTTTGTTTGTTTGTTTGTTTGTTTTTTGTAGCTACATGATTTGTCCTTAGAAGTCAAAATGAGTGTCTAGAGGATGTTTGCCAATATTTCCACTTAGAAAATAAAGCATACTGGGTGGTTCAATTGGTTAAACAACTGCCTTTGTCTCAGGTCATGATCCCAAGGTCCTGAGATCAAGCCCCATCAGGCTCCCTTCTCAGTGGGGAGTCAGCTTCTCCCTCTCTCTTTGCCCCTCCTCCTGTTCCTTTTCTTTCTTTCTCTCAGGTGCTCTCTCTCTAATAAGTAAAATGTTAAAAAAAATAAAATAAAGCAAGCTGGACTTAGTAAATGTTTCTATTTCTAAAAGAAACCAATGGAAAATATTTGGACTATTAATGATTTTCAAGTCAGTCCCCTCTCCAATCTGTATGCACCATTCTCAGTAACACATTAGCCGAATGGAACATGTAATTACCAAGTTCCTGTGAAAAGCATATCCAAAATATTTTGCTCACGTTTGTGACAGCTTTGAATCTATAAAAGTACACAGAGATTCCAGAACATTGAAACTTCTTTAAATAATATATTTAAATATTCACTTTAGAACAATTTGAATAAATTAAACCCTATTCAAAAAGTTTTATAAGGGATCAAAATAGAAAGAGGCATTAAACAGGATTAAAAATATTTATAAATGTCAATGTAAGTCATTTTAAACCATGACAAAGTAAAATATATCTGTAGCCATATGATAAAGAATAAGGAAAGAAACTGTATAAATATTGAAAATAGAATATTTTTAGAAAAATAATTTTTAAGTTAAAATTATCTAATTTTTAAATAATGAAGAGACTTATTAAAATTATTAAACTATTAAGATGCAAGAATTTTTTGTAAATATATATATGTTGTCATATACAAACACAAACATATATATACACATAAATATCCATGACACTTTCAAGTAAAGGTGCATACCACATTTCTGCTTTATCCTATTCATTAGGAGTCATTAAAGCCAATCCACACTCAAGGGGAGGGAATTATATTTCTACGTTTTTAAAATAGAAATATTAAAGTATTTGTGGATGTGTTTTAAAGTCACCCTAAAAAAGAAAGACAAGTAAGCAAGCTTCCTACAGCCCTGGTGAAAATAATGGTAAATAATCCACATGCAATGTGGAAAACTACAATATTATTGAAAAGAAATCAGATATTCTCTGTGAGAATTGACTACGTTATTCTATTTTTATAAATTTACTCCATTTTTAAAGCACCAATATGTAACGGAGTATTTATATAAAAAATATATAACACCTTATGCAGAGAAAATATTGGTAATTGAAAGAAATGAGGTAAGGTGCAGCAAGTTCTGATCACACTATTTTAGTTACACCTCCCTCCACAGGTGATATTTAAGTAGAGACCTAAATGAAATGATAGATTAAGCCATGCAAATACCTACAACAGGCTTCTCAAGTTAAGAGTCAGTGTTCCCCAAAGCTAGAATGTTTGGTGCATTCAAAGAAGCATAAGTAGAGAGATACAACTAGAACAGAGAAAATGACAGTGAAAATGATATAAAACAAAATCTGAGGAGTAATGGTTTATGTATTGTGTGGGGAGAGTAGGGAGAGCAGAAGTCATACATAATATAAGGCCAGAATCTGAATGAGTGAAAAAAAAATGAGATTTCAGATAAAATGGGAAGCTCCTTATTAATTGGCAGCTCAGGGACACTTGGGTGGCTCAGTAAGTTAAGTGTCTGCCTTCAGCTCAGGTCATGATCTCAGGATCCTGGAATCCAGTCCTTCATTGGGTTCCTTGCTCAGCAAGGATCCTGCTTCTCCTTCTGCCTGCCTCTCCCCCTGCTTGTGCTCTCTCTCTCTCTCTTCTGTTTCTTGCAAATAAATAAATAAAGTCTTTTAATTTAAAAAAATTGTAGCACAAACAGGAAAATGTGACCTGATTAATACTTTCAAAGATCACTCTTGCTATTGTAAAGAGAAAAGATTTTAGGAAACCAAGAGAGAAGCACAGAGAACAATTGGGGTACTATTGTCATACTTTAGGTAAAAAATGATGTTGTCTTTGATTAAGAAATGGTAAAAAGTGGTTGTATTTTAGAGAGCTTTCTAAAAGAATTTGCCAATAAAATGTTGCAAGGTATGAAAGTGGAAATTCAAGGATGACCGAAGGCATTTGGGTCTAACAACTTAAAGAATAGAGTTGCCATATACTAAACTGGAGAAAATAAGGGAAACTTATGCAGAGAGTCAAAATTTCTATTTGGGGACACTAAGTAAGAGAGGATTATTAGATGCAAAATTGGAGTTATCAGCAGACTACCTAGCTAAATGGGCCTATAATTTATAGAGGAGAGTCTCAGTCCAGAAGAAAAAAATTTGGAGCTATTATAATCTAGCTGGTCTGAAAAAACCTGGGACTAGATGAAATACGAGAATGGATGTATATAAAAGAGAAAAGTCTTTGGAATTCAGTTTAAAACTTATAGTTGTGGATGAAGAACTATCCACAACAGTCACTGAGAGAGTTAAGTAGGAAACCAAGGGATGTAAGTTAGCCTAGAGGCCAAGTGAAAAACAAACAAACAAACAAACAAACACACCACACACAATAAGGAAGGGGTGAAGACTTGGTCAAATGGTACACATAATTTGAGAAGGAAACAATTGACAATTTGACATCGGCTTCTCTGTTATGGTGGGAGCCAAATTATTATTGGAGTGTATGCAAGAGAGAAAGGAAGCAAAGTGAATGACATAGTATGATTAGCTGGGCTAAGAAATAGACATATTAGAATACTGTTTCCTACACTATAGAATGAATGAGTCCTCTATGGTGAGATTTTGAGAAAAGCTTTTAAGTGAAGAAAAATGTAGAGTATTGTGAATATTTTCATCTTTTCTAGTTGGAGAACAGAGTAGCAAAATAAAAAAAAAAGTTGTACATATATATTTAATTTTGTGTATTTGTATGCTAATAGAGAATGGTTGAAAGATTACGTAAAACTTACTATTTGTAGTCTCAGGATAAGGATGACAGGGTAGTAGAGGAGAGGAGATAATTGACTTGGTTTGTTTAATTTACTTTTATGTTTTCTGGCTGATTTTATGGACTCTACTTTGCTCTTCTAGGTTCAAATTGAATCTAATATAGAGTAAGTGCACAGGTAAAATACAATAAGAGATCATTTGTTTTTTCGATTATTCATTCAGCCCACAGATATTTGGTTGGCCAGACAATATACTAGAGAAACACTCTTTGTTTTGAACATGGCAAATGCAGTTCCTGTCTCTCACCCTGGCTACACATTAGAATTAAACAATCCTATTTCAAAGCAACTGAAATGAACCCTTGAGGTTGATGTCTGGGCATCTGAATTTTTAAAGCTCACTCTGCAATACTTTGGCAGGGGGGTTCCTCAAAGAAATGTTTTAGATTTTGTGAATATGCCTAACCTGTAAAAGTAATATTTTGGAGAAAACTAGCATGCTGTCCCATGACCTTATTCCACCTCACTCAGATAAGTGAATAACTCACCTTCAATGCTTACCTTAACATATTCTTTCTTAAAATAATCAATATATATTTTTGTGTACTTTTTAATTGTACTAAAATATACATAATATTTACCATTCTAACCATCCTAGTCATAAATAAATAACTGATATACTTTAAAGGAAGAATAAATTAGTGGACTACCAATAACTATATACTAGCTTCTGTGTGTGATAACGACATCAAACAAAAAGTTAACAGTCTTCAAAAAAACTCTACTTTTTTCAAGGGTTTTTGTTTGTTTGTTGCTTTTGTTTGTTTGTTTGTTTGTTTGTTTTGGTCAATTGTGGGTTTTTTTTGGAGGGGCCGGGGCAAGGGGCAGTATGTGTACCTTGCTCTCTGTTCACTTATAAATAAATTGCATAAAATCACACTGATACTACTAATTGTATCACTATAAAGCATGGAAGTGTATTGCCTTTAGATTTTGAGAAAGTACATTGGTAAGAAAACAACCACAAGTTACCAAAAAAATGGACCAAGCATTCATCATCTCTCAGGTCTCATATTTGCAAGGGCCCATATGGCTCATCTTCCTGAAATCATCTCTTCTGTTGGTTTATTTATTGTTTATAAATAAGCACACTTAAGCCCAGAGAGATAAGGTGAAATAGAGGTCTCACCTACATAATAGTACAAAGACTAATTTATAGGTTTGTGATTCCTGTGTTCTTTCTTCTGCTTACATAAGTCCCTAATAAAATTCCGGTATATGTCTGCAAATCAATGCAAAGTCAATAGAATTAAACAGTTTCAGCTAAGCTATTCATTTTTTACCCCTTCTGTTGTCCTTCCTTCTCTACTTGCTTTCCTTTTTGTCTTCTCACTTTTTTTTTCTCTTCCTCTTTTCTTTCCTCACTATGTTACAATTCTGTATTTGGTTTTCTTTAATTTATTTTCACAGCAAGACTGCCTTTGGCTGCCAGCCAAACTTTACTTTCTATGAGCAAGACAAGTGCTGTTTGTTATGTGTAATGTTGCTGTTTTCTGTTCTTGAAAAAGTCAAACTGAGAGTATATTCAGCCAGCATTTTTTCCAGCTCATTTGGACAGAGATGCTCCTTCCTCAGATTTCCTTCAGAAAGTGCCTTCCAGCAAGCTCAGCCTCTGGCTCGCAACTGGACTTTGAATGTTATGATTGAATCTGGCTTTCCAGTTCAGACATGTACTAGTTTAATCGGCTGACCTCTCACCTTCTTGCCTCATTTTCTAAAAACACTTAACTGTGGGCAGCCATTTCATCCTCAAGAGCTTCCAATCCCCTGTGGCAGGTTACCTGCATAGAATACATCCAAACAAAACCAAATGCATACGATCAGATAATGCTTATAAAATCTATGGGATTTTACTAACAAATTAATATTTGGAAAACATAAGTTATAATTAATGGCAATGGCCTGATAGTCACTGGCTTCACACTAATTTAATGGAAAGACAGGAGTGGTTTTGCTTTTTAAACCTACTGTTTTGAGTATCTAACAATGAAAGTGGTACCCATAACCTCCTGTAAAAAAAAATAAAAAGGTATAATAATAAACATGAGATGATGAATGCAACAATGCATAGGATTTCTGTTAATGACTTGCTTGGATATTTATATATATAATAAGCATTAACAAAATGTATATATACAATAATTAATTATATATACATTATAATTATATACGTAATACACATTAATGGGTGCATAGACACACATGCATGTACATCATCTTTCAGTTAAAAGGTTATAATTTGTGCTTTTCCCATAATCTTTCTTACCCTCCATAAATAGGCCCAAGTAAGCATTTTCTCAAAACTGAACCTAAATATTATAACTCTGTTATTTTTGTGTTTTCAGCAAATCTGAACTATTTTTTCAATGTCTCCTAAGATTTTGTGTTTCTGTCTCCTAGCCACATTTTTACCTCCATTGTTCTTTGATATGGCTAAGAGTATTTCCTAATATTTATTTTAATATTAAATTTAAATTTCTGCTCTCTGTTTGATAATGAAAAAGTATGTGTTTTACTCTATATCCTTGAAATTAATGATATTTCTCTAGGTTTTCACATAAGATGTTGTCCAGATATATACTTAACTTTTCTTCCTGACTTTAAAGAGTATGTCTGTATAAACTTTAATTTTGATGTATTAGAAGAGGTCAACTTTAAGTGTAAATTAGTTGGATTAAATGCTGGATGTTTGCATAGAAAGGATGTGCTCTCCCAAAACCTGAGGCACAAATTAATTCAGAATGTTAGCTTACCTTTGAGCATAAGTGAGCTACAATTGAATATAAAATCCCTAATTTAATTTTCACCTGCGTGTTTTAGACTCAAATCCATTTCCTCACTGCACTTGAAAAGTACACTGAAGATTTGAAAACAGAATCAAAGTCAAGTGCAAATTCTTTCTGAAATGAAACATCTTATTTCCATAATTAACTTGATTGTTTACAAAAATTTATATAAACACAGGAGAGTCTTCAGAGCCTTTGAAATTTCAGCCTGTATGAGTAGGTAGGCAAATGCCTAGAAGAATGGAATGTTGATTGAATTCTTAGTTAATATTTTTAAAATTACCTACAACCTGACCTTGTTTTTTTCTATATGCCTTTGTTTTAAACTTTTCACTCAATTGTACAGATTAGATATTGAAAAGGTTTAGATGGGGTGCTCAGTGGATCAGTCATTTAAGTGACCATATCTTGATTTTGGCCCAGGTCATGATTTCAAGGTCTCGGGATTTAGCCCCATGTCAGGGCTATGCTCAAAGGGGAGTCTGCTTCTCTCTCCCTCCCTCTTCCCCACCCCCCAAACTCATGTTCATTCTCAACCTCTCTCTCTCTCTAAAATAAGTAAATATATATTTTTTTAAAGTTTAGATTTTTTTTTAATCTAGTGACTAGGATATCAAAACAATCTCTTGTGGGATTTGTTTCTAGAACTTTAAAATTTTAAACAAATGGAAGAATTCAATTTAGGCATCTGCCCATATGGATTTCTTCAGTACACTTAAGCATAAAATGATGTCACATTTTGTTATATTTATAAAACAAATTTGATTTAATCAATGACTACCTGCTAGGATTAATAGGATATATAACCATCCATTGTGACATAGGAGGTTTTTCTCTTTGACAAGAAGAGGAAAAACAAAGGGGAGAGGAGGAGAAGGGAGGGAGTAAATTAAAGGAATAAACAAACCAAGGGAACTGGGTAAAGAACTTTGACCTTCATTTTACTGTGGACAATTTCAAAACATTGTCCAACAGTAGCTTTATTGAAATGTGGCTTGATTAGATTTTAGTCTCCCCAAAGTCCCTATCACCACCCCAAAAAACAACCTAAAACATATTTTTGTTTGTTTACTATACAAAATCAGTTTCAAGAATATTACATCTCTTAACTTCTCTTTGCAACTTCATCACCAGTGATAAATATATCCAGGGAAATTTAAAATGTCACTACTCTTTATGATCTACTTGAAATTGGTGGTTCTTTTGCCTATGATAGCTATGACCTCCATGCCAAGTCTCTAAACAATTACTATGATTTACAAGACCTAAGTCTTTATTTGCTCCCATCAGAGATCCTCAGAGATCCTCTAAACTTGAGGAATTCTGTGGGAGGAAGCAGAGGAATCTGACACTCCTGTAACATGCTATCCCTACAGTTATCTAATTTTGGAGAACTAAATTCTCCTGTTATATTGAAACATTCACCTCACCTCGACCTTTCTCACGTTCCATGTTAAGAGCTGAGACTCTAGGAGTATTGAATAAACAAATCAACTTGCCAGTTAAAGGCCAGGGAACTTTGTGAGAGAAAAAGAAGTTAGTTCTAGGAACGCAGGTCTTTGTCCATGGATAGTTATTAAATTCAGCACAATACATGCTACACAGACAGTACTCTCTTCTTATTGTTTCTTATTTTTTTTTTTCTATAGAGGTAAGGAGAGAATTTACTCTCAAAAAGAAATAGGTCCTATAAGAAATCTCCATCACTGGGTGTAATTCTTTCTTCCAATAATGAGAATGACGTTTTTTTTTTTATACATTTCACTGTACTGAATATAAAGTAAACTAACCCAACATCATCATTGTCAGTAGAAGGAAATGACACTACAGTGATATATAAAGTCTATAATTCTTTTTTAATAAAGATTTTATCTTTCTGTCAAATAAATAAATAGACAGCTAGAGAGAGAACACAAGCAGGGGGTGTGGGAGAGAGAGAAGCAGGCTTCCTGCTGAGCATGGAGACCAATGTGGGGCTAGATCCCATTGACCTGAGCTGAAGGCAGACACTTGAGGACTGAGCCACCCAGCTGCCCCTAAAGTCTATAATTTTTAATAAATGAGAATTCATTTACTTTTTATTAGCCATAATTAAAAAGAGATATGAACATCCATTTCTTCTATATTTTTCAAAATTTAGTTTCATATGAAAGTAAATGTATTTTAGACATTTAAAAAGTATTTAATGAAATACTCTAAGTATTTTCTTAGTAAAATTCGCTGATAACTCTTATGATAAATAATCTGGATAAAACTCATTTTAGGGAAGCAAGACAATAAATTTTAATTTTATGAGCCTATGTCACTTTGACCGAAGTACCAAATGTCATAGTACTTTACTTAGTTCATTGGATTTGGCTTTAAATTGGTTGCATCTGGGGATGCCTAGGTGGCTCAGTTGTTAGCATCTGCCTGTTCAGCAGAGAGCCTGGTTCTCCCTCTCCCAATCTTCCTGTTTGTGTTCCCTCTCTCACTGTTTCTCTCTCTGCCAAATAAATAAATAAAATCTTAAAAAAATAGTTTTGTCTACTAAAAGGCAAACAAACTAAAACCCCACAAAAATTCAAATATACCTCAAAGATCAATCTTTCTAAAAAGGAAGATATTCTTAAAAATTAACTCATTAGTTTAAAAAAAGTCTAAGAGAATTCCACAATGTGTCACACACTTTATACGTAATTTTGGAAAATTTTTTCCCCCAAGTAAGGAATTTCAAATCTACTTTGTGTTCTACTATCAATGGAGCAGATATGTGGTCTCCCAGAGAGATCACACTGATATGTACAAATTTAACTTCAATGTTTAAATTTTAGCCTACTTTGTAACCAGGAAATCAATGGTAAACACTTTCATTTATCCCAGATTTAAATAGTCATAGTATCCAAACTCCAAAACAGATTACTTAATTGAATGAGAGAGTTACTAACTTTTTTGTTGGGGAGAATCTTTGCCTTTATGATGAGAAAAATTTGCTAAAATCTGATCCTATGATCAATAAGAAATTCAATTACTCCATATAATATTTGCATTGTCTTAGCAAGCAAAGATTTTAAAGTTAATCTTTCATAAAAGCATATACTTCTAGTTAAGAGAAACTCAGGCAAAAGAAAATGCATACCATTTTCAGTTTCATAAAGATGTCAGTTTTCTCTCAATTTTTTTTCAAATTTTTCAAATTTTAGTTTTAATGTCATACCATTGGCTTTTGTTTTCTGTTTTGAGCTAGACACAGTTTATCTAACTTTTCATGGGGAAAACAAAAATCAATAATAATCAGGAAATGCCTTAAAAATAAGACTTACAGAGTTAACTAAAATTAACAGGAACATATACAAAGAGAGTGAAGTTTAACTTCAAGTTCTAAAACATTGTGGTACTATAATTAAACAGAAATCAAGACACAGAACCAAATATAAGTGATAATTCAGTATTGATAAAGGTTACATCTCAAACCACTGTGTAACATCTAAATTATTCAGTCAATTATGTCAATTGGGAAGAACCTGAGAAAAAGTAGATTATTCATACCAAATTCCATGATTAATTCAAGATGAATTATGTTTAAACAAAATGTAAATAATGACTATTTCTTTATATCTGGGGAGAAAATCTTTCTAATTATAGAAACTATAAAAGATAAATTTGCTGTTTAATACTAAAAATATCCCATTGCAAAAAAAAAGAGAAGTGTGTATAATATGTGATGTGTTTAATTTTTAGACTTTTATGTGCTATTAAAAACTATAAGTTAAGATTCACAATTCACGTATTTGGAAAAGGGCAAAACCCTACACTATTAGAAATTAATTTAAAAAAAGTAGAAAGGTGAGTGGAGAATATGAACACATAGAAAAGACACTGAAATAACTTAAAAGTTATGAAAAATAGCATATAATAGAAAAATGTAATTTAATATTCTCCAATGACATTTTTCCCACTTGTCACCTGGACAAATTTCCACAGCACAGTTCATTCATAAAATGATGGGGGAAAGAGGCCATCTCATCATTATTCATTAACATGTAACTAATGTGATTTACACTGAAAAGTGGGAAGATCCATTAAGATTTTTTTATACAGCATACCCCTTGACTCAGTAGTTTTACTTCCTAGAACTTGTAGAACAGAATATTAAATGCATAAGCAAAGATTAATTAGATCATGGTTTCTAATAATATTGAAAACAATTTTAATATTAATCAATAGAATACTAACCTAATAAATTAAGATCCAGCCACATAGCTGAATGTTTAGTACTTTGTAATAGGAAAAATTATAATAGAAAAAAAACATTGTATCTTAAAATATAATCTTAAGAGGTTATGTAAAATTACCACAGATAATTAATCAAAGTTATTAATCAACCTCTATTTAGCAACATAAAAGGTCACAAAGGTAGAGATAAAAACTTCTTAGGAATGAATCATTGACACACCACTACTATCTTCAAATCAACTTTAAAAGCAAAATATTCCACTTTTTTTTAAAAAGGAGGGCAAAAACCATATGTGGCTAGCTTCTTCCCTCAATCAATATCTGATAGTTCCATCAAATAGAGAGATGGGTATATCTGAAATGTTTAACACTTTAAGGTTCCAAAGAGAATCACTGACAGATTTAAGTGTTTATATGGTGGTGGTTTTTGAGAAATGCCATTCAGAGCTTCAGAGGCATGGACAATTTGGATGAAGGGTACACCTCTGAAAGAAAAGAAGAAAGTATGTTGCTCCATACCTGGAACTCACTGTGACTCTGGATTTCTCCTGTAAGAAAAAAACTGTTCTAGCAGCATAAGCAATTTAGAGTTTCAGAATTCTGTTACTTGCAGTGTTAACATGTGAAGTCACCATCTTAAAAAGACCTACATTTTTAAATTAAGATTGAAAGATTTTCCTTTCTGGGAAGTAGGAGTGGGACATAAATGAATGGACTAATTAATTGCAGCTAAAACAGCTGAGAACAATAAGAAAATGGTGTCATTTTAAGAACTATTGCTATTGCCAAAACCAATGTAATATCATGTAATAACCGTGTAATATCACGGTCTAGATGAGAGAAAGCCTAGTAAATCATCAAGACAAAACTATTTAATTTGTATTCATCATGGAACCCATCATAGATTGTAGATAATTCACACAAATATAAATTGTAATACTATTCTTAAACAAGAATTATTATTTAAGTAGAAATGCTGAACTCAACATTTGATATTATGTACAACTAGCAAAAAAGGCACAGGAGTATAGATTATGATAAATTATTCAAGTTATGGAAATATATGCAAATCATTGAAGTTCTGAAAACTGAATTCTGTAAAAGTAGCACATAAGTTACAAGACAATATAGTCCTCAGCAGAAATGAGATGTTATATAGTTAAAAATGTAAATAGCTGAAAGTTCTAGTCTTTATTAATGTTTACAGGTACTAGCGTGATTAAAAATGAGAACACTATATATTTTACTCAATTTTAAGCCAAAATCCAAAATGACAGTGCATTTAGGAATAAGAATCTTCCATTATTTTGTCTTAAATGGTTGTTGATTCATAAGACAGGGAAAAACTGTAGTGTTAACTGAAGAGATGTATTTATCCAATTATAAATTCCTTAAAAAACAATACATTTGTTATTTAGTAGAAGAACAGAAGCTTAAATTATGCAGTGGTTTTTTATTCAATTAAATATGTGGATCCAAATAAGCTAACGTCAAATGACCAAATCAAACTGACAATTTCAAGGCTTTTTCTATTACTATGTTTTTTGTTTAGGTTTTTAAGATTTTATTTATTTGAGAGAAAGAAAGAGAGTGCAAAGGATCAGGGAGGAGAGATGGGAGGAAGAGGGTAAAGGGCGAAGCAGACTCCCTGCTGAGGGGGAGCCCAACTCCAGAGGCTGGATCCAAGGACCTTGAAATCATGATCTTAGCCAAGTCAGACACTTAAAAGACTGAGCCACCCAGACACCCCTTATCTTTTTATTTTATTTTATTTTTTTAAGTGAGCAATAAGGAGAAAGCTAGGGCCGTTTCTAACATTTATCACTTAAGTGCCAAACATTAGGATAATTGGAATTACTAGTTAACTTAATCTGTCTAGGATGCAATAACAAAATGCCACAAACTTGTAGTTTTCAAACAACAGAAATGTATTTCTCAGAGGTTCTGGGAGCTGAGAAGTCTGACATCAGTGGGAGAGCATGGTCAGGTGAGGGCCCTCTCCCGTGCTGCAGACCTTTTGTATCCTTAATGTGGTGGAAAAGCCTAGGGAGAACTATGGTATCTCTTTTACAAGACCACTAAAATTCATGAGGACTCTACTGTCTTTGCCTAATCATCTCTCAAAGACCCCATCTACTAACGCCATCACCTCTGGGGGCTAGGATTTCAACCTGAATCGTGTGCAGAACATCAACATTCTGACCATGGTACCAATCTAAACTAACAATAAATTGTCCATATTTTCAAAAGTCACAACATTGGTATGATAAAGAATTTGATAATTTCAGTAATGTCACAAGTAACATGTTATTCAAGATATTTTACTCATTCTAATAAAGTAAAAAAATGGTCTTTCTATTCGAATTAAAAGACTTCCTATAGCAATTTAGGGTCAATGAAGTGGAAACAGAATATTTCAGATTGACACATCTTTTTTTTTCCCCCCAGGAAAAATAAAACATAAAAGAGCATGACAAGTAGGGAAAAAGACCAGTAATATTAAAGAGGCCAAAAGAAGCCCTGACTTCATGGGTGCCTAGGTGGCTCAGTGGGTTAAATCTCTGCCTTTGGCTCAAGCCATGGTCTCAAGGTCCTGGGATCAAGCCCCACATCTGGCTCTCTGCTCAGCAGGGAGCATGCTTCCTATTCCCCCTTTGCCTGCCTCTCTGCCACTTGTGATCTCTCTTTCTCTCTCAAATAAATAAATAAAATCTTAAAAAAAAAAAAAGCTCTGACTTCAATACCTAAAAATAGAAATAGTGGTGTTTTTTTGATGACTCGAAGAGGAACTGCTATTTTTGTAATTATGTATTCTCTTGAGGTTTTCCCATTCAATCCTCAGAGGAATGCATGGTAAGTATTATTTTGAGTGAAGAAGCTTAAAAATATAATAACATTTTTTGACTTCTCTGAAGTAGGTAAATCATATTTGCCTTGAACTGGTTCTTTTGGTTTCATAGCTATAGTCTCTCCTTTAATTAACCATATACATTGGTGAAAGGTATGTCCAGTTGAGACAACAATTTATTCAATAATATTTGCAGATGGTATATTCTGAGCCAGAGGTAATGTTACAATTTGAGAATTTGAGGGAAAAAAAAGGCATAGTTTTGCCCTTATCAGTTTGAGCATCAGTCAATGCCCTTGCTTATCTTGCTTCAAAGTTGCCAACACAGTATTAAAACTCAGATGTTGACTTTTCTTGTGGTCAAAACCCATTATGTTCTTCAGTTCTTTAAAATATGGACTCAGCAAGAATTTCATTGTATACCTTTCACTGAAACAGCATGTTAGCTCCATAATTGATGACCTTCTGGTTTTCATGCACCCTGATTTTCATGTCTGAAGAATAGCATTTCATGCAATGATTGATTTCATAGTTTATCCATGTTCTGAAAGGCTGGCTTGTATTTCCCCCAAACTATAAAAAATTCCTTTATAAATCTGAATTACAATCTTCTGATTGATGAAAATACACATTTATTAATATTTGTATAATACAAAACATATTTATTATATCAATATGAATTCACCTAAGTCAGGAATTCACTTATAAAATGTTTCCATAGAAATATGTGTTTATATAGTATGAAATAATTTCTCCTGGAGAATATGCCATAATGTTTCAGTCAATTTTCCAGGTTTGGTTTTGTTTTTTCCCCTGTTGTGTGACAAGTTCAATAACCTTGACTCAAATTTCTCTTATTACCTGTACCTGGGGCAGACCCCCTGACACCTGGCCCTTTTCAGAAGCGAGGAAAGTTTCTCAGTCCTTGTCAGTCCACATCTGTCAAACCACTGTCTTTTTTTTTTTTAATTATTATACCTGGTGTAGAACACTCTACTGAGTCAGATTGTGATGAAATTAAGAAGAGATATTATTGATTCATTATCAGGGTAATATGCACTGCTTCATTATTAAAGTCATCATTCACCTTTCCAAATAAAATAGAAACAAATGAAACTCCACAGCACGACTCTTAGGGACACCTATGGTTCATTTTCAAATGGTCATTCATTAGTTCTGTAATACTGACAATTTTATCTCTTAATAACCTTAGTTAAAAAAAAAACAAAAACCTTAGTTTCCCTATTTGTAAAATTTGTAAAAAAAAAAAGATAATTAATTATACCTATGACACATTATTTCTGTAAGGGTGAAATTCAGCAGTATGCTTAATATGTTTAACATAGTGACTAGAGCTCAATAAAAAGTCAACCATTTCTCATGCTACTATTATACAGATTTTGTATCAAATTGTATCAAATTCAACATTCCATGTTCAAAATGTGTCAATTCAAAAATGCCAAATTTTACAATTAGTTGAAAAATAATAAAGATAAAAGTATTTTATTTTTTATTTTTTTTTAAAGATTTTATTTATTTATTTGAGAGAGAGGCAGTGAGAGAGCATGAGCAAGGAGAAGGTTAGAGGGAGAAGCAGACTCCCCGTGGAGCTGGGAGCCTGATGCGGGACTCAATCCCGGGTCTCTGGGATCATGACCTGAGCCGAAGGCAGTCGTCCAACCAACTGAGCCACCCAGGCGTCCCAAGATAAAAGTATTTTAAAACATAGAATGTTGGTGCATACCCTTGAACTTAAAGCTGTTATCTTTGACTCTGTGAAATCATCAAGACACATCATAGAACTCACTAGTATGATACTTGTCATGCTTTGTTAGAAGCACATTCACTTTAAAAGTTCCCTTTAAATTTCAGATGATAAAGAGGACATTATGTGATTCTGAAAGCACTGAAATAAATATTAAGTGTCATCTTTCTTTTAGAGTATTAAAAAATAAACTGTTTAAAAAAAATGATTCTGCCTTATACTACCCTCCTGTTCTTTTCGTTACTTGTCTCCTCTCCTAGGTGAGTGTGAGACTCTTAACAAATACTAGTCTTAACAAATACTTGAGAGAGATTTTTGGGCAAAGGCTTTCACCTGAACAATCCAACCTATGCCTACTTTTGAACAGTATCTGCTAACTTAATTTTCCATGGGCACCAGTGAGAAATTCTACTATGCAATGAGGCTTTTACAACTGGAATTGGATAGTTATTACCTGACCATAGACGTAAAGCCTTTATGTTCATATAGAAAACCATTGAAATAAAATTACAAAAGGCAGTAATTTTGTGGTTTACATGGTGAAGTTTAAGCCATTTTTTTAAGATTTATTTATTTTTACTTGGGTGGGGGGAGGGACCAAGGGAGAGTCTTTTAAGCGGATTCCTCACTGAGTGTGGAGCCCCATGTTGCCCCAATCCAATGACTTTGAGACCTGAGCAGAAACCGAGTCAGTTGCCCAACTGCCTGTGCCAACCAGGCACTCCAAGCCATTTTATATGTATGTTGGTTTAAATAGTAATAAAAAAATGTGGCAAAATAAAATACCTTAAGTAAATGGCAAATGACAAACTGAAAAAAATAGTTTCAACTTATTACACAAAGGGTTAATAACTATAAATAAATAATTATCAAAAATAAAAGTTGGAAGACCAATAAAATGATATAAAATAGCCTAGGTAATTCATAGGACAAAATAAATATCAATAAGCCCTATTAAAAATGTTCATTCCCTCTCATAATAAGAAAATTGCAAATTAAAACTACACAAAAAGTTGTAGACTGCCTGTTCATGTCCCCCCAAAATCCATATGTTGAAATATAATCCTTGATGAGATGGGATTAGTAGGTGGGCCTTTAGGAGGTAATTAGGTTTAGATTAGTCAAAGAATGGATGTTCTTGATGGGATTAATGCCTTTATAAAAAAGAGGGTGAGAAAGATTTTCCTCTTTCCATGAGTTGAGGATACAGTTACGAAGGCATCCCTCTGCAAAGGAATAAGAGAGGCTCTAATGAGCAACCCAACAGCCTGGTAACTTGATCTTAGATTTCTCAGTCTCTGGAACTATGAGAGAAATTTTGTTGTTGTTGTTGTTGTTATTTTGTTTAAGCTACCCAGTCTATTGAACTCTGTTATATATCAGCCAAAAGCATTAAGACACAAGTTACCATTTTATCCTCTATCAACACAATTATGTGAAAGTATAGTCTACCAACAAGGTCTTTGGGAATCCGGACATGTTATACATTTCTGATCAGAATGAAAAAGTGTTACAAATCTATGGAGGGAGATTATGGAATGTCTGCCTCCAATTATATGCATTACATCATGTGATCTACAAATGTTACCTCTAGTTCTCTGTCTCAAAGAAATGGTGGTAAATGTACAAAGGAAGAAATTCATGGAAATCTTTTTCTGTAGACTGGACTTTATAATCATGCAAATTTTTATAATTATACAAGTTAAATATTAAAATAATCTCTAAAAATGAAATATCCAAAAAAAATCTGTGTGTTTAGTTGGTGACACAATCATAGGGAAAGAAAGTATCATGATTTCAAAATACAGTAATTTGGTTGTATATTTCTTGTGGTATATATACTGTGAGAAAGAACTATAACAATATTATTAGCAGTAATATTGATATTAACATTCAGTCTTCTTTTATTGTATTTTGGGATATAGCAAATGAATAATTGTGTTGGTATACAAACATTTTACAAACAAATTTTAGTCAAATAGCCACATTCTTTCATTTTTAGCTCCTATACCACTTCTTCTATCCATTGGGAACAAGTATTTTATCTATAAGTCATTTCTTATTCTTCATATTTCAGAGAAAGCCAATAATGTAAACCCTGGTATATCATCATATGGAAACAAACAAACAAAAATATTTGTCTGGTTTTACTCATTTTGAATAGGGAAGAAGAATTAGCATGAATTTCAGGTTGCTATATGGATAGTTGTCAAAACCCTCTAAAATTGAAATTCTCTTAATGAATAATTCTTAGACCCCTAATTTATTACACTGAATGTTGAATGATAAGGGGACTAAAATATTAGACTTGTTAATTAATTAAACCAGGAGACTAGTTAGACTAAGGTGCATCATGGTAGCCTATGAAAGCAAACCAAATCTAAGTCTATATACCTCAGGTCTTATATGCATCTAGGTTATGAAATAAAACACTAAGGACAATGAATCACAAATAACAAATTGGACTTTAAGCTATAATCAATCAAAAATGTCTTTCTTAGCTTGGTATTTTCTCTCTATAGGTCTTCCCCTTAACTTTTGTTGAAGGAGTGCTCCCAACCTGAAACTTCACATTTGGAATCACTGCTCAATTAGAGTGTTTTTTATTCAAATAAATTCTTAAATATTTTAATATGCCAAGTTTATCTTTTAACAGACTACTTTTTTTTTTAAGATTTTATCTATCTGGCAGAGAGAGAAAGCAAGAGAGAGAGTACAAGAAGGAGGAACAGCAATCAGAGGGAGACCCTGACTCTCCGCTGAGCAGGGAGTCCAATGTGGGGCTCACTCCCAGGACCCTGGGATCATGACCTGAGCCTAAGGTAGATGCCCAACTGACTGAGCCACCGAGGCATCCCCAGACTACATTTTTAATAAAGGAGCCAATACAGAAAAAAGCCAATACTATACCTGAAATATAAGAATTTAATTAATTTACCTTTCATTTTATGAACAAAATAATCCTACTAGAATTTGGGAAAAAATGCTATATGACATATATTAAAAATTATCTAAATCCTAAAGAGTTGACACTTCAAAATGGTAATTAAGATCTGGAAAATATTAGAAGATAAACTTTAGCTTAATTTCCAAATAAAACTAAGTTCATTAACTGATTTGGTTGAGGTTTTGTTCAAGCACATAGTCATACACTTAAAGTACATGAACCTTTCTGTATTAGGTCATCAAATCTATTTTAGTACAGAAACTATAATGTTTCTAAGAAAGGGATGGTTTTGCTTAGCTCTGCCAATAGTAGACTGTACAAATGAGAAACCCTGGAGGTTCAAAATAACTTCCAGTTTTTGCTACATTCACTTATCTAACATTTAGATTCATGATTCATCCATAGGTAATGGAAGGTACACTAAGGTTATTTCTATACAGTAAAAAAAAAATTTTCAGATGAAAAGGATATCAATGACTTAAATTTCACATGCTCTAAAAAATTGCTTATATAACAATCAGTCATTTGAAGCAGTAAAAATCCTCCAAAATCACTGGAAAATTACTGTTTCTTAGATAGCATTCTCATATTCCTGAGATTCACTGTGAACATTTGAGGGAGCAGTTTTGCATTTTACTAGATATCATTATTCTTTTATAAATCTAAATCAATTTTCAAATCAGTATTCACTTATTTTTGAAAATTAGATGAATACTATTAAGTATTTTTCTTTGAATTATAATTGTTAAATGATTCTTTATTTCATTTTTTCCCTTAACCAGTTATTTCATAGTATTCTGAACATTAATACTAATATTAATGAATACTTAAACAATTTTATTTCAACATATGCATTTGTGATAATGTGTCCTTGCTGCTTTGTTAATCTGTATTTCAGTTCCTGGAACTTAATGTTAATTCCTATAAATAATAACTCAAGTATATTTTATATGCAAAGGGACATATTCACTAATTTTTTTTTGAGTAATCTGAAACTAATGAGACATGAAAAATTAATTCAACATGCTCTCCTTGATCGAATCCTTTTTGCCTAAAGGACTTTATTAGGGCAGTCAGCAAAACTTGATAAAGTTTAAGTATTTGATAATAAATTATTTAACAGTTATTTTTCATTATTTTAGATGGCCATAGCAATTATTCCCAAATGGTTAAGGAAAATAAAAAGTTACTTTTAGGGGACCTGAGTGGTTCAGTCAATTATGCATCTACCTTTAGTTCAGGTCATGATGTCAGGGTCCTGGGATTCAGCCCTGCATTGGGTTCCCTGCTCAGCAGCAAGTTAGCTTCTTTCTCTGACTCTCCCTCTATGATCATTCCCATCTCACTCTTTCTCAAATAAATTAAAACATTTAAAAAGTTCCTTTTATAATTTTCACTATTCTGTAAGCTTGAAGTTATTTCAAGCCACAAGGAAAAATACACAAACATATTAACCTATGAATACAGAGTTAATTTTTAAAAATAACAAAATATCATCTCCACTTTAAATATATACAATTTATATGTATATAGTATGTTTATTTATATTATATATTATGTATAACACTAAATTATATATTTATTATTTTTATACTTTACATAAAAAACTTATTTTATCCTTAAATCTATTTACATGGTTAAATCAATTATATTCTGTTACAAATAGTTTTAAATGCCCACAAAAGATTTGACTCCTATTAAAAAATTTTTCTAAGTATTTTTAAAAATAACCTGAATTAGCTCATTTAATCTTATAAGAAATTAATAAAATCAATTTGAATGTCTATGTACCAATGAAGGTAAAATACTTCTAGAAAGTATCTCATTAGGTGGCATACACTATTCTAAATATCTTATGCAATTATTTTATTCTTATTATAAGCTTTATAGTTATATTAATGAATTAGTACAAAATTTAAATTGGTGGAGGATAAGAAAATACTGAGCCCATCTTAAAATTTCTTTCGTTATTTAGCAGGTCAAATTATTTCAGTAATAAAGAAAATATAAATACTAATATCAATAGTTCATATGTATTATGATTTTTTCTGTCAAACATTTCTTTCCCACCAAAATCTTAAGTGAAACATTTCATTTTAATCCTCTTTAGGAGGTTTGACTGCTGGCAGTCAATCTTTATAGTTTGATATAAATGTGAGTATTAAATATTTTATTCCTGAGTTGAATGGAATGCATTGTCATTGTTAAAGAAATATTTTACGTAAAATCATCTCACACACATACACAGAAGTGTCGTTCCCTCACTTTTCAATAGAAGATTATATTTCCTGATTATCATAGAGGATTGCACTTAGCAGTTAAAATGATAGATAATTGTGCCCCTCAGAAAAGCACTACTCTTTGGAAGCAACAGTGCCTACTAGGACAGCAAAACCTAGGAAACATACTAGTGATGCCCCATGCTGGTGTGAGGAAGAGCAAGAGAAGAACAGGAAATTTTAAGTGCAATCTGGTGACTGACTGGAGTTCTTCAGGAACATATGTAAACATCTATTAATTACTCCCAAAATTCTTGGGAATCTTTCAGTCTAGACATTTTCCTTCTACTCTAAAGATTTATTTATTTATTTATTTGACAGACAGAGATCAGAAGTAGGCAGAGAGGCAGGCAGAGAGAGAGGAAGAAGCAGGCTCCCCGCTGAGCAGAGAGCCTGATGTGGGGCTCAATCCCAGGACCCTGAGATCATGACCTGAGCTGAAGGCAGAGGCTTTAACCCACTGAGCCACCCAGGCGCCCCTCCATTCTACTCTAAATAGGTAACTTCATCTGACTACTTGGTATTTGTTCTTGATTATTATGTAGTTATCGGAACCTAACTTGTGCAAAACAAAGCATCTGAAGTTCCTATCTAAAACCTAATGGATTCAAATCTCTCACACTAACATCCAATCCATAGGAACTCTTGAATTCAACATGTATCCAGAACCTGGTTACTTCTCACCACCTTGTCTAAGTTCTCATCTTCTTTCACTGGAGTACTATATTACTTCTTAACTGGTCTTGATGCTCATACACTACCCCCATCTATTCTCAATACAGAGACCCTCTCACATTAAATTTGAATTTTATCACTTCTTTCCTGCCATCCTCTAAGGACTCCACATTTTATTTTATATAAAATGATAGTCTTTATAATGATCTACAAAGAACTACATGCTCTTCCCACTACCACTATTACTTCTGACCTCTATTCTTTCCCTCTCTTTGCTCTGGGTAGGTAAGCATTAGGATGACTATTTTTAAAAGCTGTTTCTGCCTTTATTCCTACATCTCCTGCTGACTCACCCCATTCTAACATAGTAGCATTTATGACTTAATAACACACTATAAAAATTAATGATTATCTATATCCCCTTACTAATATGCTTATTTACAAGGGAAGAACATTTTACTATAAATAATATTTTTAACAGATGTATATCCAATTCTTACACTTAATAAATATCTGTTGAGGGGTGCCTGGGTGGCTCAGTGGGTTAAGCCTCTGCCTTCGGCTCAGGTCATGATCTCAGGGTCCTGGTATCAAGCCCCATATCCGGTTCTCTGCTCAGAAGAGAGCCTGCTTTTCCCCCTTTCTCTCTGCCCACTGCTCTGCCTACTTGTGATCTCTATCCCTCTGTCAAATAAATAAATAAAATCTTTAAAAAATAAAAATAAATAAATATCTGTTGAATGAGTGAGTAGATAACAAGACTAAAGGGAACTGGGAATACAGCATGAATGGAGTTCAAAGGTATATCTAAAAGTTCTCAGTGAGGAAATAATCAACAAGATTTTTCTCTTACTTTGCTATAAATTACTACAATGAGCAACCTGGACATTTGGGTTAAGGAATTTCCAATTCAAGATGACTATGTAGGAAGATGCTGAACTAATCTCCTTCCACACAGAGTCTATAGCAACGTATAACTGCATATTGAACAGTTTCCTCTTTATAAACCTGAAGAGTGGCTGAGTGACAACTACCACACATCAGGTAAATGAGGAGAAGAAAACTACATCAAATGGGTAGGAGGGGTGGGGACTCAATTTTACCATAAACCCAATCTCAGGCCCAACAACTGGCAGGTAACTCGAAACCAGTAATTTCACCCTGAAGAACAAAGAGTTTGAATTCCACATCAGCTCTTCCAAAACATCTAACTAACTTTGAAAACCAATGAGTCTCAGAACCTGAGACCCACCAGACTGTAGCAATATAAGAAACTGCTCTTAAAGGGCTCACATGCTTGAACTCACCCACCCCATAGTCCAGCTCAGAGACAGCCAATCACGCCCAGAGTTAAAGTGAAAGCAACTCACCTGCTTACATTTAAGCATTGGCCTGAGTAGCAGGCATCTAATTTAACAGACACATCTCAGAGCCTGCTGGAACAATCTCCCAGGTTGAAGACTAGCAGGCACCATCTTCATGCTCTCCCTTTGCCATGCTCCAGAATACCAATAGCTCCTGAAGGGAGCTTTTTTACACATTGGATGCCCTGATGTTTGTGGCACCACCTAGAGGACTCCTCTTGATCACCTGGTCTCAAAAACCAGGTGAGGTAGCTAGCATTCCTGGTTTCATGATACTATAATAATCCCTGTCACCCAGAAAGGAGCTCAGACCACTGCCTAGTCCCCAAGTTTTGTGACTGCTGCCAGGAGACACCTATACATGGTCTGGCTCTGGTGGCCAGTGGGCTTCTGTTTGTGGGTCCCACGGGACTGTAACAATGGAGAAAGAGTTCTTAAACAACTACCACCCCCAGGGAACAAGGAAAGGCAACAGACTCAGGTGCTCAGTCTTTCTGTAGAAAAGGCCTATTAGCCTTTGACTGCATTATGATTGCAGCCTGAGGGGCAGAGTTCTAATTCAACATGCATCTTGGGGCAGACTGTAATCCCTTCCAGAGAACTTGGAAGTCCAGAGGGCCAGTGTCTCTAGCAGGGAACTTTACATACCTTCAGCACCCTGGTTTCAACAGCTTCTACCCATGGGATACCCCCTGATCTCTTGGAACTGCAGCCAGGGAGGCTTACATTCCTGGGTCCCCCAGGACTATGGGATCCCAGGAAGAATTCTTGGCATGCTACCACCCTCAGGGCACTGTACAGACAGTACATGCTCCCACAAATTTCTGTGAAAGAGGCCTCTTTGCTTGTCCTAAAGCTTTGGCCTGATAGGTAAGTTTCAAGTCTGGCACACATTTAATGGCCCACAGAGCTGCTCTCAAGGAGCATTGGCTAAAGATACCACCTTAGTGCTCTCCCTCTGCCTTGTTCCTCCTCACTAATATCACCCAGAAAAGGGCTTATACATTCAACTAGAGCCCAGATTTCTGTTATTGCCACCCAGGCAGTTACCTCCAGATTGCCTGACTTTGGTGGCCAGTGGGATTTCTACTTGCACTCTGTATATATTTGCATACTTTTAAAAGCTGATGCCTGAAGGTCTGGCTTCCAGTCAGCTTGAATCTAGGTGCTAAATGAAATTTCTCCTCTTGGATCATTTACAGGTCTTGGCCTACTCTCAACAATGGGGGCACATCAAGAAAAAATTAGGCAAGTTATGCAGAAAGAAAGATTTGAAAGAAAACCAAGAGCTAGGGCAAGTTTGAATGAGAAAGATCATCACCTTGGAAATAAAAGAGATCAAGAGTACACTTACCTTGATGAGCACTGATAAATGTGCAGAATTGCTGAATCATTATATCGTATACATGAAACTAATATAACACTGTAGGTTAATTATACTTCAATTAAAAAAAACTAAAGGGGGCGCCTGGGTGGCTCAATGGGTTGAAGCCTCTGCCTTAGGCTCAGGTCATGATCTCAGGGTCCTGGGATGGAGCCCCGCATCGGCCTCTCTGCTCAGCAGGGAGCCTGCTTCCTCCTCTCTCTCTGCCTGCCTCTCTGCCTATTTGTGATCTCTGTCTGTCAAATAAATAAATAAAATCTTAAAAAAAACCACCACTTTAAAAAAAAACCAAAAAACTAAAGTACGGAATGATCCAATAATTCCACTTTTGGATATTTACTCAAAGAAAATGAAAACACTAATTAGAAATGGTGTATGTACCTCCATGTTCATTGCAACACTATTTACAATAGCCATGATATGTAAACAACCTTAGTATTTACCAATGGATGAATGGATTATAAAATTATGGTGTGATTACATATGTACATACACACGTATATGTACATACGTGTATGTAATCACACCATGATTTTATATGATATATATACACATGCAGAACATATACATATATACACACAGTGCATAAACACACACATGGTTCATATACATGGTATATATACATACTCAGGGTATGTGTGTGTGTGTTTGTACATATGCATACATGACATATATACACATGGTATACATACATACTCAGGATATATATACACATATGCATGCATACTCATATATATGCATACATGACATATATACACATATATGCATATGTGATATATGCATACATGCATACAGGATATATACAAAAATACAACAAAATATTATTCAGCCACTAAAAAAGAATATATCTTGCCATTTTCAACAACATGAATGCACCTTGAGGGCATTGTGATAAGTGAAATAAATCAGCAAAACGCTAAAACTGTATGACCTCTTTTACATGTGGAATCTAAAAAAGAAACACCAAGCTCATAGATAATAGAGAACAGACTGGTGGTTGGGTAGAAAGTAGGGGATGGGAGAAATGAGTAAACTGTCGGGACATCTGGCTGGCTCAGTTAAGTGTTTGCCTTCGGCTTAGGTCATGATCTCTGCTTCCTGGGATGAAGCCCCACATCAGGCTCCTTGCTCAGCAGGGAGCCTGCTTCTCCCTCTTCCTGCTGCTCCCCCTGCTTGTGCTCTCTCTGACAAATAAATAAATAAAATCTTTTAAAAATTAAATTAAACTAAAAAATTTAAAAAATTGTCTTAGATAACATTAACATAATTTTGAGGCTTAATTTATATTATGTTCAATACTAATGATCTTTATATGTACATTAAAGAAGAATAAATACAAAAATCTTTATTGTAACAATAAACACATATGACTTATGCCTTCTAAGACACAATAACAGAACTATACAAGATTGTCTATAAACTACATAACCTTTAAGTGTGAGAAACCGGTCATCTTTATATTTCTATAATCAACATCTAGCATGATATGTGAGCATAGCTAGTATTTGAGAAATATATGAAGGTATATGTTGAGGCAGCATGGTTTTCAATAATGAGGTAAAACTAAATTGGCTTTATAAATTGGCATACAGAAAAAACAAAAAAGAAAACTATCCTAGATTTTATTAATTTTTCCTTTTGAAATTGTTCAAAAATGGCTCAGCTATTACATATCTATGCATTTATTTACTGTTAACATATGGTTTATGAAATTCCTGATTTTTTTATTTCTTAATTTTTAAAATTTTACTCTTTTTTAAGTTTTTATTTAAATTGCAGTTAGTTAACATACATTGTAATATTAGTTTCAGGTGTACAATATAGTGATACAACGATTCCATACATCACCCTATGCTCATCTCAAGTGCCCTCTTTAATCTCCATCTCCTATTTAATCCATCCCTCCACCCATCTCCCCTCTGGTAACCATCAGATTGTTCTCTGTAGTCAAGAGTCTGTTTCTTGGTTTGCCTCATTCTTTTTTTCCCCTTTTACCATCTTATTTCTTAAATTCCACAAATGAGTGACATCATATGGTATTTCACTTAGGATAATACTCTCCAGCTCCACCCCAAGCTATTGCAAATTACAAGATTTCATTCTTTCTAAATGCTGAATAATATTCCATTATATATATATATATATATATGTATGTATATATATGCATATATATACCACCTCTTCTTTATTCATTCATTAATCCATGGGTACTTGGCCTCTTTTCATAACCTGGCTATTGAAAATAATGCTATAAACATCAAGATGTACGTATTCCTTTGAATTAGTATTTTTTGTATCCTTTGGGCAAATTTCTAGTAGAGTGATTGCTGGATTACAGGTCAGCTCTATTTTTAACTTTTTGAGGAACCTCCATACTGTTCTCCAGAGTGGCTGCACCAGTTTGCATTCTCACCAGTAGAGCAAGAGTGTTCCCCTTTCTCCACATTCTAGCCAACACCTGTTGTTTTTTGCATTATTGATTTTAGCCATTCTGAAAGGTGTGAGGTGATATCTCATTCTAGTTTTCATTTGCATTTCCCTGGTGATCAGTGGTGTTAAGCATATTTTCATGTGTCTATTGGTCATCTGTATGTAGTCTTTGAAAAAAAACATCTATTCATATCATCTACTCATTTTTAATTGGATTATTCATTTTTGGGGTGTTGTTTTAAAAGTTCTTTATATATTTTGGATACTAACCCATATATTGGACATGCCATTTGAGAATGTCTTCTATCTTCAGTAGGTCACCTTTTAGTTTTGATGGTTGTTTTCTTCAGCTGTGCAGAAGCTTTCTGTTTTGAAGTAGTCCCAACAGTTTATTTTTGCCTTTGTTTCCCTTGCCTCAGCAAACCTGTCTAAAAAAACTAGGTGCTAAGGTAAGCTGATGTCAGAGGAATTACTGCTTGTGCTTTCTTCAAGGACTTTTATGGTTTCACATTTCACATTTAGGTCTTTAATCTTTTGAGTTTGTTTTTATCAATTGTGAAAGAGAAATGGTCTCATTTATTGCACTCTTCATCTCTGATTTTTTTTTATCTCTGTGGTAAGGGTCATATATACTTATATATTCATGTTACTTATATCTGTTTTGCTTTGATCTCTGGCTGTGGTAATATTTTGTTCTCTCAGTTGGGAAAATTCCTTTTTTTTTTCTCCTTTTGTCTGTCTCTGTCTTCTTCTCTGTGTTAGGAAAGTCAGTTATATCTCCTCCTCCTGAGTGTAAGGGCCTTACAAAGGAAACCTCCTAGAGTGCCCAGGGCCTGGCACTTCAGGGAGTGTTTCTAGTGTGTGCTGTTGGACACTCTGCTGTTGTTTCAGGACATCTTCTCAGGCATTGCTTATACTATCAAAAACAACAACAAAAATATCCAGAATTCAAGATACCCTGACTATCCAAGGATTGGGTAAAACTTGTGAAGCGCAGAGGATTTTTAGGGTACTGAAACTACTCTGTATGATCTTATAATGGTAGATGCATGTTGTCTAAACCGAAAGAATGCATAACACCAAGAATGAACCCTAAGGTAAGCTATGAGAGTAAATTACCGTAAGAGCATGCCTCCACAACATCCACAAAAATTTATTTTACTCTATTGATTTTAATTCTATTATTTTTGTTGTTGTGTTAATGTTGGTTTGTCATTTGTAATAAACGTACCACTCTGGTGGAGGTTATTGATAATGGGGGAGTGCATCCATGTGTGGGAGCAGGAATTATATGGGAAATATCTATACCTTCCTTTCAGTTCTGCTGTGAACCTAAAACTGCTCTAAAAATAAAGTCTTTTTTAAATAAAAATTTAAAAACATCCTGAACCACTTTTGAATTTCTATAACAAAAATCTCTAAGAACACAGGTTTTTATTTTTCATACTACCAAATACAGTTTAAGCTATGGGATTCATTAGGTAATATGGGGAAGAATAAAAGTAAAATCATGAAAATATCATCTTCTCTAAACTTGGTACATTCTAAAAACATGTATCGTATGTCAAAAATTAGAGTAATCAGATCACCACCCTATAATCATTACCACAATTTAAACTGTTTCTTGTGAGATGGTAGATTCGTTTCTTTCAAATTTCCATTAATCATAAGAAACCAATTCATCTAATGTCTTTGCAATCTTATTTTTATAGCATTAAGTCTGAGACTTTGGTAGTTCTCTCTCTCTCTCTCTCTCTCTTTTTTTTTTAATTTCCTTATACATACACTATCATTGCTTTCTCTTTCTACTGAGATTCTTTATCACTATTTAGAGTTCTCTCTAGGATATTTCCTTTTTAAGTATTACAGAATCTGCTAGTCAATGTTCTCTTTAATTTGCAGCCTCTGAGATATTCACAAAAACTTCTAATTAAAAGCAACTGAAATGGTCTAAATCACAGATGCAGCTGGATTGAGCTGAGTAGGAGTGTAGCTCAGATAATCATTTGCTAATGTCTTAATTTACTTTTATTGGACCAAGTGAAATCTTTCCTTGAATTTACATTTGTTTTTCTTTGTAATTTTTTGTTATAACAAATTCTCACATTTTAAAACTAAACCTTCGGAATGCCTGGGTGGCTCAGTTGGTTAAGCCACTGCCTTCGGCTAAGGTCATGATCCCAGGGTCCTGGGATGGAGTCCCACATTGGGCTCCTTTCTCGGCAGGGAGCCTGCTTCTCTATCCGCCTCTGCCTGATTGTGCGTGCTCTCTCTCTCTCTCTGACAAATAAATAAATAAAATCTTTAAAAAATAAATAAAACTAAACCTTCTATTGTTATGTAAAAAAGTACATGTTATTTAATGTTACTACATTCTTAGATTCTACAATAATGAATTACCTTAATAAATACAGTTTGGGGATATGCAAGGATCCAAGGATACTGTTTGTTATAAAAGCAGTAATAATGATAAACTATAAAAATATTAAAATTAGCTCCCAGGAGTAGAGTTATTCACTTATCACACAATTATCTCCTATTACTAGAAAATGACATTATAATTAAAAAAATAATAATCCTCTAAACCTTCTTTTCCAGGTTAATATTAAAATAACTGAGATTTTCATTCCCAGCAATAATTATGTGACAATTAAATTTGTATTGTGGACTATAATATATAAACACAATTATAAGAGGATTATTCATCATATTGGTTAGATATGTATTTTTTTAAGCATTAGTAATGTTATATTTTACATTTTCCTCGAATATTACATGAAATGACATGGGACTTCACTGTTCATAAGTCTTATTCCCTGAATTTATCTAATTATATGTATATATATATTATTTTACCTTTCTAATTTATGGGAGTAGCTATCTCCAATATCTGTAATTTGAGGTACCTTATAACTAGAGTATAGTAAATGGACTAAAAAATATTTTACCAGTATATACATTTTCACTGTGACAGTCTATACTGAGAATGTTTCCAATGAAAAATTAGGGGAGCACCTGGGTGGCTAAGTCGGTTAAGCATCAGACTATTGATTTTGGCTCAAGTCATGATCTCAGGATGATGAAATGGAGCCCAAGTCAGGTTCTGTGCTCAGCGGGGAGTCTCCTTAAGATTTTATGATTCTCAGGGCACCTGGGTGGCTCAGTCAGTTACACATCTGCATTTGGCTCAAGTCATGATCCCAGGGTCCTCAGTGCAGTAGGCTTGAGATTCTCTCTCTCTTACTATCCCTCTGACCCTCCCCATACTCCTGCAGTCTCTACAAAAGGAAATAAGTAAAATGTTTAAAAAAGAAAAACAAAAGCCAAAAAACTAGGAAGGCTAAGTGGTTACCCAAGCAGATAAAGTCTTAAGGTTATATCACCCTTGGTGAATTCATCATTATCATGAGTTTGTTTCTTCATCTTGATGACTTTGGATCTTGATTTCTTCAGTATCACAGAGTGGAATGAAAACAAAGAAACTGATTCATATTCACACAATGCATAATCATTCATTGAAAACAACTGCAAAACATTTAGAAGTTATGAACTAACAAGTGAATAAAAAAATGTTGACTGAAGGCATCAGAAATCAACTAAAGTATGAGAACTGGAGAGTAAAGATCCTATAAAGTTTGTCAAAGTTGGATTCAAAGAAGCTGTTTTTCCCCCCAAGACTATTTGCTGACTTTATCATCAGGTTGTCGACCCTAATGATAATAAAACCCCACCATTTTGGCTCTTGTTATTTCTACCTATTTCCCTTCCATTTTTTTCAAGTTGGTGTATCAGTGAACAGAGGCATATGCAACCTACACACCTATGACTAAAGAGACTTAAATTTGTTCTCCAGTTTCACATCAAATAACAGCGCCAGAAGGCTTTAAAAATTGCCAAACTTCTATCATTAATCAGTGGTTCTAGCTTTTAAATCCTATTTTTCTCTAACTCTAGGGTTCTTAATTACCATAAGAGTATGCTTCTACAACATCCACAAAAATTTATTTTATTCCATTGATTTTATTCCATTTTTTTATACTCAGCTTCCTGATTCTTCCTGATCCAGTTAATTAACCTATATAAAGTTGGAAACACCCTGACCCTTAACTATGGTATCATTCAATGAACTCCGAATAGTTCTAAGAACTCTGAATATAAGTACGCATATATCCTATTGGCTTAGAATCAAGTCAGTATTACTGGTATTCCTGTTCTGAATTTCTATCTGACATATATTTTATATATAATTTTGTATCTGATATATATTTTATATATATTTTGTTCTCTTCTCTGTGCCAGGAGAACTTTAAACTATATTTAGAATGGCTACGTCCTTGCTACTTATGTCTGAATCTTCCTCATAACTCTTATTTATGTGATTTTTTTTTTATCATTCAGGGTCCAATGAGGAGACAGAAATCACAAAGCATCTGAACAGGAAAAGTTAATATATATTAAATATATAAAATACATATACTTAGTGATAACAGTCAATCAGTATGAGGAAATGGGAGTTAGTAGGGAGGTCCAAAATGAAAAATAGAAGATGTAAAAACTTCTTAACACCCAACCCTCCATCTCAACCTTCAAGGGACAAGTTTCAGATCCTTTTGCTGATGGAACCAGTGTCCCTCATTGGACAAAAATAATATGGCACCATGTCAGGGAACTTGTTAATTGTTGAAAATATGCCGTCCAGAAACTTCTGCAAATCTACCACTTAAGAGTGTTGGGGAATCAAAAGACATGGCATGCATTTAATTAATTATTATTTAATTATTATTATTATTATTATTACTATCTGGTTATTTTTTATAACCATTCATAAAACTAGGTAAAAATGAATCTTGAGTTCCACTCCTATCTATGTTGAGCAACCCCATCATAATCACTCATTGAAAACAACTGCAAAACATTTAGAAGTTATGAACTAACAAGTGAATAAAAAATGTTGACTGAAAGCATCAGAAATCAACTAAAGTATGAGAACTGGAGAGTAAAGATCCTATAAAGTGCATCAAAGTTGAATTCAAAGCTGTTTTCCCCCCCAAGGCTATTTGCTGACTTTATCATCAGGTTGTTGACCCTATTTTGAGTAAGACATGAAGTTTGTTTCCTTTCCACTGAGCTGGTATAATGGATATTGAAATTCATGGATACCAGAGCAACCCAAAATTGAATGGTCAGAATGGTAGAGAAATGGAACCATGTAATTTGACCCAGACCTTCTGCATATAATCACGACAAAGACATTTAACAGTTCCTAAAATGGATATACCTGGAGTAAAAGTTCAGAACAACAAAGAAAACCAGCTGCTGAGGGACAAAAGCTATGCCAATGTTTTGGCAATATCAGGGTTCTGTGGCAAAAATTGATACAGCTGAAGTCCTAAAAGGGAAGTCAGGCCCTGCAGTCATGCCATGATTGCAGTTCATCCTCCTATGGGTTATGCTCTAAGAGAAAGGGCACAAAAAATAGGATAAGCTTCAAAAACTTAAAGCTGCAAAAATTTATAGTAATTGGTAGAGCAAGGCAATTTAAGTGTGTGCTATCTGCTTATAGAGAAAAAATAAAGCCTTCTCTGGAGGAAGATAATATTATCCAGAGATATCACAACCATTCACAGAGAGAAACCAAAAATTTTTACCAGCATGCCAGCAAAGAAGAGGGGGTGGAGGGGCCTCTGGAGGAAGGCACAGAAAGACCCAAGTATAAACCAAGTACAACTAAAATAACTATAATTTTTAAGTCATAAGAAAATAGAAGAAAAGATGAGTGTGGTGGAGCCCACTCTGCTCAGGCTCTGTAATCTGAAATACAAGGGATAAAAAAAACATATATCTACATCTTTAAATGTGAAATCACTTGAACTACATTAACAAATAGCTTCAATGCAAGAGAAAGTGATGGCTTTCATAATAAATTGTACTGTAATAATTTTATGATATGAAAGAAAAGAGAATTTCTAATTCATGCCATGTACAAAATCAGTTTAAGATGGATCATAAATCAAAATATGAAAGCTGAAATGATAAATTTTCTGTGATATTACAGAGAGTGACATTTGAATAGGTTACTATTTCCTCAATAGAACAGAATAATTATTTACTATGAAAGAAAAGCCTAATAAATTCTACTTTAGTGAAATTAAATTCTGTTCATTAAAAGACATTGAAAGAGTAAATGGCAATCCATGTATTTGGAGGAGTTATTTGCAATTCAAGTAATGAACTAAATGACTAAAAAATACAGGAAAACAAGTACAAATAAATAATGAAAAGACAGACCACTAAATTTAAAATAAAATAAAATAAAAATAAACAAATGAATTGAACACTTAAGATGTTACCCAAAAATAAACATAAAAACATGTTCAACATACATCTTAGCAAAACATAAAACTATGATAAAATATTATAAAAGTATTAGAATGGCTACAATTAAATAAAAAATATCAATACCAAGTTTGAGTAGGAATATAGAGTAACAGGAACTCTTCACACTTGTCAAAGTGTAAATTGTTATAAACTCTTTGAAACTGTTAAGCAGTATTTATCAAAGCTGAACATTTGTATGCTATGAATCATCAGTTTAATTTTTAGCTACCCTAGGTATTTATATATGATCAGCAGAAATCTGTATATATGTCACCAAAGATAAGTACAAGAATATTGAAGGAAGTATTTTTCATTGCACCCCCAAACTAGAAATCACCAAAATTATCACAACAGTAAAAGAGATGTAGTAAAATAAAGAAATAAAGTTACAACTTTTACTACAATGGACTATTGTAGAGTAATGAAAACAAACTACAACTATATACAACCACACAGATGTTTAGTGAAGAAAAATCCATATGTGGAATAGTTGCATTGATAACGTTAGAAAATAAGCAGGGCCTCTTTTGGTAATTGATGTCAGAAATGTGATTACATTTTCAAAGGGCTAATAACTGAGTAAAGGCATAAAGGATATCTAAAAGTTAGTAATACACTATATCTTGATATATTTATATTTGATAGTTCTTCAGGAATGTCCACTTTTAAAAATTCAGTGATTTATATGCTTATAATTTATTCATTTTAATTCATGAGGAGTTTATCTTAATTTAAAAAGATAAGAATTAAACTTGATTATATTTAGATCTTATCTCATTTGTTAAAAAGTGGTTGAATTTAAATATGAAAATTAGTGCACAAATTTCTGTGATTTTTGGTGAATGAGATAAACTCTTTATTATTTTTGACTACATTTATAATAGATTGCAAATCACTCTATCCCCAAATGATTTGCACCTCCCAAAGCATTTACCATATTGTCTTATTTCACCTATTTGATGTTTTGTATTTTAATGAAAATCCTGTCTATGGACAAAATTTTTAAAATATCAATATAAGTATTTTTATTCCTCTATGAAAATCTATTTGCTTAGGGTTTAATTGAAAGAGACAGAAAAATGGATTATGTAGGAGAAATGGTACTTAGGGCTTTCACAGTAAGTATTTTATGTTGCTAGGAAAAATACGTGTGTTTGTGTTTTAATAATCGGGTTCTGCATTAACCTCTGGTTAAAGATTTATGTGTTATTGGAAAGTTATAATAAAATTTGAAAATCACTGATTTTAGAGGACAACTTATAGCTAAAACCAGAGATTAGAAGATAAACATCACAATACAAGCAACCCTATATAGCCCTTTCTTGAAATGTAAATGAAAAGCTGATAGCCTATATTGATAGTTATATACAGATCCACATACTTTATTACCTGGGTTGGGGCTTTATTTATCATTCATTCTTTTTATTCTTATTTACCATAAATTTCTCACTGTATAACATGTGCCTCTTAGGATTATAGAAAAGCTAACATACCTCCTTCCTAACTATAAAGCCATACATCACCTACTACTTACAGGAACTTCACAGGTACAACAGTCAGAGGAAGACTTTCTCAAAGTACTGTTTGGAGTTTAATAACACTCATAGTAGCACAATTAAGCCTTTGAATTTTTGTGCTACAATATGTGAACACAGTTTTAGCTGGCGTTCTTTTCTTTTCTTTTCTTTTCTTTTTTTAGATTTTATTTATTTATTTGAGAGAGAGACAGTGAGAAAGAGCATGAGAGGGGAGAAGGTCAGAGGGAGCAGACTCCCCATGAAGCAGGGAGCCTGATGTGGGACTCGATTCCAGGACTCTGGGATCATGACCTGAGCTGAAGGTAGTCGCTTAACCAACTGAGCCACCCAGGCATCCCTAGGTGGTGTTATTTTCTATCAATCAAAAAATTTTTTAAATGTTAAGTTTTCACCAAAATGTATTGCTATACAACATTTAAGAGGAACTTTTAATAAAAATCAGGTGTAAGAATTAAGCATTTAAAGAGAAATTAAAGGAAACGATTGTTCTGGTGACATTGGTGGTTTACTATTTTATAAATAAAACTTCAAACAATTTTTTTTTTTCTTATCCAGAATAAAGTCACATTTACCTTCCAGTTGCTTCCAAATCAGGCTTATGCTAATATTTCTCAAATAATACTTGTTAATTCTATTGAGTGGTTTTTGCTATGTGCTGGGTATTTTGCAAATATTAGGTCCTATATGGAATTATATATGAAGCAGCTATTCCCTGTATTACAGAAAGTCAAGGTATCTGATGTCCCATTACGTCATCAATGGGCTGAAATTGTAGTAACAAGCGGACCAGTTGTTTGTCAAAGTCCCCGGCTCCACTGGTTAGCACTGATATCAGACAAGTGTCTGTGTCACGTACTGCTTCTTCATTGTGAAACTGTGAAAGTGTTAATAGTATTTGTTTCACAGGTAACTTTTCTCACTCTTTTGTTTAATAAATATTAATGTGGTGAGGGAAAAGAAATGCATATCAAAGGAGTGATTTCCTTATATAGAGACAATATATTACTCAAAAACTGGAAAATTTTCCTAACCAGATAATGCTAAATTTAAAGGATTCCAAATTCACAATTTTGGTTCTGCTTAAGCTCTGTCCAGTTAACAGGCACATTATGTAAGCACAGTCATTTAACTTTGAATGAAAGCTCTTTACATTTTAGAGCATTTTATAATGTATCCACTATATTTATTCAAGTTTAACCACTCTAAAATAAATTTTTAAAATATTGCGGACTTCTGACTCCCAGTTGCACATGTAGAGAGCTCAAGAGCCAGCACTTCATCCTAACAAGTAAAAAAAAAAAAAAAAAAAAAAAAAGGGAAAGACCAAAAAATCAACAGGTCTTCTTGTATCTGTAAAAGAAGAGAGGACACAGGGCAAAACATTGCCCCAAATATCAGGGAGACAGACAGGTTGGCGTAAGAAATCATGACTTACCAGAGCAAAGACTGAAGAGCTGAAACCGTCACAGGAATCAGGGCTATAGGAAAACTGGAACTGTAATTGATGAATTTCTGAAGGCTTTGTGTGGTTAACACTGAGAGTTAAAATTTTCAGGGAAAAAAACAGTCAGTTTGGCCTGATTCTCACAGTAAACACAGCAGAAAAATCACCTACTGTTTCCTGCAAGGAAAGGGGGAAATGAACCATTTTGAAAATCACCAGAGCACTCTGTTCTTAATAAGGTCTGCCCTCTGGTGAAACTAGGTTACAGGAATTTAACCTGTTGGGGTATCTTCAGATCCTAGCCAACCCAGGGATGGAAAATACCCAAACCTCCAACCTACTTGAGCCATCTTCTTCCACCTAGAGATTGTAGGAAAGCAAACAAACAAACAAACAACTGAGAAATTCTCCTGAAGCTCACATTCCAGAGGCATAGGCTGATTACAAGACAGACACCTAATCATTGGACTATAGAGCACTCCCCCTCCCCCCACACCTTACCTCTACATTACTAAAGTCCTGATGACATAGTACATCATGTAATCTACATTACAGCAGTCCTGATGACATAGTACATCATGTCTTGTTAACAAGAAAATATTACAAGGTGTATCAAAGAATGAAAAAAAAAAGTTATGTTAAACATCAGAACCAAAAATGGCAGATATGCTGAATTATAAGACTGGGAATTTAAAATAAATATAATTAAAATACTAAGGTCTCTAATGGATAAAATGGCATCCAATGTAAGAGGGAGAGGGAAATCATAAGAGTCAAAAAGAAATATTAGAAGTAAAAAATACTACAATAAAAATGAAGAATTACTCTGATGAGCTCATTACTGAGGGAAGACTCCCTGAGCTTGAAGATATTTCTATAAAAACATCTAAACCTAGAAAACAAAGAGAAAAAGGACTGGAGAAAAAACAAACAAAACAGAACAGAATATCCAAGAACTGTGAGACAACTACAAAATGTATAATATACACATCATGGGAATACTAGAAGGAGAGAAAAGAGAGAGAAATAGAAGAAATATTTGAAGTATTAATAAATAAGAAGTTTCTCAAATTTATGTCAGACACAAACCATAGATCCTGGAAACCCAGAGAGCACAACATAGAATAAATTAAAAACAAACAAATAAAAGAAAAATACTGCAACTACACATAAGCATATCATTTTTAAATTACAGAAAGTTAAAAATAAAGAAAAAAGTCTTGAAATAAGCCTGGAGGTGGGGGAAGAGGCAGGGGATAAATTACCTATGCAGGAAGAACTATAAGGGTTACATAGAAAAGAGAGTGAATGAAATAGTGTTAAGTGAAAAATATATATGTACCAACCCAAAATTCTGTACTCTGAGAAATTATCCTTCAAGAATGAAGGACAAATAAAGACCTTCTCAGACAAAAATTGAGGGAATTTGTTGGCAGTAGTCCCACCTTGCAAGAAATGTGACAATTATTTAGAGAAAAAGAAAATGATATTGGTCAGAAACTCTTAATTGAGCTAACAGGTAAAATATTGTTCAAAATAATAACAGCAACAATGTGTCCAATTATATATGTAAATACATGCATCCTATATATGCTTTTGTAAGTGAAATGAGTTACAGCAACAAGATAAGGGATGGGAGAAAGGAATTAGGATTATTTTGTTATTATAAGGTACTCCCACTACCTGTGAAATGTTGGAGTATTATTTGAAAGTGAACTTGGATTGGCTGTAATGTGTATTGCAAATTTTAGGGAATAACTGAAAAAGTAATAAAGTATAACTGATTTGTCAAGAGAGAGATAAATATAATCATATATAATGTTAGATTAAAATCAAAAGGGCAGAAAGGGTGGAAGAAATAGGAACAAATACTAAGGGTAATAAATAGAACAAAGTAGCAATATGGTAGATATTAATCAAACTATATAAATAATCATTTTAAACATCAAAAGTCTAAATGCACCAATTAAAAGAGAGTTTTTCAGAGCATGTCAAAAAAGCAAGACCTAACTATATGTGTCTACAAGGAGCCAACTTTAAACATAAACACACATACCAATTAAGAGTAGATGGAGAAAATATACCATGCTAATCCTAATTAAATGACAGAAAAAGTAGCTATATTAATTTCAGACAGACCAGATTTTAAAACAAGGAAAGCTATCAGGAATAAACAAGTACATTACATAACGAATGATAAAGGGGTCAATTCTCCAGAAACCATAATAATCCAAACACCTATTGTGCATGCACCTAACCACAGAGCACCAAACTATGAAAAACAAAAACTCATGGAATTGCAAGGAGAAATAGATTAATCCAGAATGATTGTTGGAGACTGACAACCCTATAACACAATTGGATGATCTAGCAGGTAGAGAATCTATAAGGACATAAAGGAATTCAGCAACAATATAAATCAAATGGATTTAATTGACTTCTATGAACTACTTAATCCAACACCAGTAGAATACATGTTCTACTCAAGATCACAAAGAATAGTCACTAAAACAAAATACATTTGGGCCCCAAAATCACACTTACCATATTTGAAAGAATAGATATCATACAGTGTCTGCTCTCAGATCACTATGATGATCTGAGATGATTCTTATTAATAATAAAGATAATTGCAAAATCCTAAAATACATAAATATTAAACAACCAACAAATGTCTAATAACACAGTGGTTACAGAAGAAATCAAGAGAAATTTTAAAGTATTTGAACAAAATGAAAGTGAAAGCACAAAAAATCGAAATTTGCAGAATTTTGCAACACTTAGGAAAACAACGCTTAGAGGAAAACATACTGCATTGAATGCTTATATTAAAGCAGAAAGATCCAAAATCAATAATCTAGGCTTCCACTTTAGGAAAGTAAAAAAACGAAGAGCAAATTAAGTCCAAAGAAAACTGAAGAAAAGAAATCACAACAATGAGAGAAGACATAAATGAAGTTGAAAACAGAAAATCAATAGAGAAAATTAACAAAACCAAAGCTGGTTCTTTGAAAAGAACACAAAATTGAATCACCAATAGCCAGGGTAGTTAAGAAAAAAAGAGAAGATACACATTACTAATATCAGAAATGAAAGAAGGGACATCACTACAGATCCTATGGACATTAAATAGATTAAAAAGGAATACTATGAACAACTCTAAGCCCACAGATTTGATACTTAGATGAAATGGACCATTTCTTTAAAGACACAATCTGCCAAGCCTCACACAAAAACAAATAGATCATCTGAGTATACCTATACTAAAGAAATTGAATCAATAATCAATATCCTTCCCAAATAGTAAGCACCAGGTCCAGAAGGATTCTCTGGTGAATTCAAATATTTAATATATAAGAAATATATTTAAGAAAAAAATTGTATCAATTCTCAACAATCTCTTTCACAAGGATAAAAACAGAAGAAATACTTCCCAACTAATTCAAGAAACCAAGATTATCTCTATACTAAAGCCAGACAAAGACATTACAAAAAAAACTACAGATCCGTATTTCTCAAGAACATAGATGTAAAAACCCTCAATGAAATATTACCAAAACAAATCCAGTATTGTATAAAAAGAAATATACACCACTACCAAGTCAGATCTATCTCAGGTATACTAGGCTGGTTCAACATTTGAAAACTAATGTAGTTCAGTATATCAACTGATGAAAGAAGGAAAATCACATCATCTTGTGAATAGTTGCAAAAACAGCATATGACAAAATTCAGTATACATTCATTATAAAAATTCAGTAAACTAGGAATAACAGGAAAGTTCCTCAACCCAACAAAGATAATCTACAAAAAACTTCCAGCTAATATCATACTTAATGGTGAAGAAATCAAAGCTTTCCCATTAAGACCAAGAGCAAGGCAAGCATATGCCTTCTTACCACACTTTTTTCAATATCATTAAAATTTCTGATTCAATTAATAATAAAAAAAGAAGTTACGCTGATTGTGAAGGAAGAAATAAAACTAGTTTTGCTTTCAGGTGACATGGTTGTCTATGTAAAAACTTGTAAGAAAGAAAACTCTTGGAACTAATAAACAATTATAGCAAGGTTGTTGGATACAAGGTTATTATACAAAAGTTAGTCACTTTCTTACATACTAGCAATGAAAAAGTGGAATTTGATGGGTGAATTAGGTGAAGGGGATTAAAGGGTACAATCTTTCAGTTACAAAATAAATCACAGGGAGGAAAAGTATAGTGGATGGAATATAGTCAATAATTTTGCAATAACATTGTGGTAACAGATGATACCTACACCTCTGGTGTCGAATATTGGGTAATATATAGAATTGTTGATTCACTATATTGTACACCTGAAACTAATATAACAGGGTTTGTCAACTACAGTTCAATAAAAATGTACCATTTATATTAATACCCCTAAAAATGAAATATTTGAATGTAAATATAACAAAATATCAGTAAGATCTGTATGAGGAAAATATAAAACTCTGAACAAAATCAGAGAAAAACTAAATAAATGGAGAGATCTTCATGCTTGTGATGAGATGAAATATTGTCAAGAGATCAGTTCTTTCCAACTTATTACATAGATTCAAGTAATCCCAGTAAAAATCCAACCAAGTTATTTGGTGGACTTTTGACAAGCTGATTCTAAAGTTTATATTGAGAGGCGAAAGACCAAGAATAACCAACACATTAAAAGGAAAAGTTGGAAGACTGACACTACTTGACTTCAAGACTTACTATAAAGCTACAGCATCAAAACAGTGTAGTATTAAAATAAATAGATTAATGGAACAGAAATAGACCACAGAAATATAGTCAACTGATTTCTCACAAAGGAGTAAAGGCAATACAATGGAGCAAAGGTAGTTTCTTCAACAAACAGTACTGAAACAACTGGACATCCAACATGAAAAGAAATTATTATAGACATAGAACTTATGAGCATGTGGGTGTCTAAGTTTGTTAAGGATCAGACTCTTGATTTTGACTCAGGTCATGATCTCAAGGCTGTGAGATTGAGCCTTGCAGGGGCATCTGTGCTTGGCGTGTGGTGGGCTCTGTGCTGGGCATGGATCCTGCTTAATGTTCTCTCTCTCCCTCTCCCCTTTCCCCTGCTTCACTTTCCCCTTCCTAAAAAACAAATAAACAAAATAATAAAAATAAATAAATAAATAAAATAGACAGAGAACTTAGACCCTTCAGAAAAATTAACGAAGATGGATCACAGACCTGAACATAAAATGCAGAACTATAAAACTTCTAAAAAATAACAAAGATATGATAAAACCTAGATAATCTTGGGTATGACAATAACTTTTAAATATAACAGCAAAGGCACAATCCATGAAAAAAGTAATGAATAAGCTGAATTTCATTATTTTTTTAAGATTTTATTTATTTATTTATTTGACAGAGAGAGAGAGATCACAAATAGGCAGAGAAGCAGGCAGAGAGAGAGGGGGAAGCAGGCTCCCCACTGAGCAGAGAGCTGGATCCCAGAACCCTGAGATGACTTGAGCTGAAGGCAGATGCTTAACCCACTGAGCCACCAGGCACCACTGAATTTCATTAAAATTAAAAAACTTCTACTCTATATAAAGAAAAAGTCAAAAAAATGAGGAGCCAAGAAATTTTTGGAAAAAATACATCTAATAGAGACCTGTTATCCAAATATACAAAGAACTCTTAAAACTGAATAAGAAAACAAACAACTCAATTTAAAAAATGTTCAAAACCTTAACAAATACCTCTCCAAAGAAAAAGGCAGATGAAAAATAAACGTATGAAAAGATACTCCACACCATATGCCATCAAGGAAATGTAAATCAAAATAATAATACAACTGTATCCCAAAATTTTAAAGAAAGAAAAACTTATATGTATAAAAAAATAAGGTTAAATACAATGAAGGGATAGAATATGACTATAAAAATGAGAGTTAAAAAAGATTTTAAAGAAGGTATTGATAAGATAAAATCAGTTAAAATAGAAGGAGGAAACATTTTAAAAAATGGGAAAAAATAATGAAGATTTAAATAATTTAACTTTGAAAGACTAAAGAATCTTGGGGGGAAAAGCCATGAATTCTATGTGTTGCATTCTCCCAGGTCAGAGTTTGGCAGTTCTCGTTTTGATCAATAAACTTTGTCTTGGCTGGAAAAAAAAAAAAAATAATACAACTTAAAACCACCATTACACATTAAAAAGGCCCAAATCTGGAGCACTAAGAACACTAAATGCTGATGATGATGTGAAACAATAGGAACTTTCATTCACTGCTGGTGGAAATGCAAAATGGTGCAGCTACTTTAGAAGAAAGTCTGCTTTATTACCAAACTGAACTTATAAAATAAAACTAAACTTTTCCCATATGGTCCACTCCTTGGTGTTTGTCAAAGAAGATGGAAACCTATGCCCACACAAAAACCTGCACATGAATGTTTATGGCATCTTTTATTCATAATGGCCAAAAATTGGAAGCAACCAAGATGACCTTCAGTAGGTAAATGGATATATAATATAAAGTGTGGTACATTCAGACAATGGAACGTTACTCAGTGCTTACAAGAAATGAGCTATCAAGTCATAAAAAGACATGTAGGATCCTTAAATGCATACTACTAAGTGAAAGAAGCTAATCTGAAAAGTGTGTCTACTGTATGATCCAACATATGACATTCTAGAGAAAGCAAAAGTATGGAGACAGGGGCGCCTGGGTGGCTCAGTGGGTTAAGCCTCTGCCTTGGGCTCAGGTCATGATCTCAGGGTCCTGGGATGGAGTCCCACATGGGACTCTCTGCTCAGCAGGGAGCCTGCTTCCTTCCTCTCTCTCTGCCTGCTTCTCTGCCTACTTGTGATCTCTCTCTGTCAAATAAACAAATAAACATCTTAAAAAAAAAAAAAAGAAGTATGGAGATAGCAAAAAGATCACAGAAGTTGCCCGGGGTTGGAGAAGCAGAGCAATAAATAGTCAAACACAGAGTATATTTAGGACAGTGAAAATATTCTGTATGATACTAAAATAATGGATGCATGTCACTGTACAATAGTCAAAAGCCATAAAATGAAGGACAACCTCAAAGGTGAACCCTAATGTATGCTATAAACTCTGGGTGATAATGATGTGTCAATATAGGTTCCTTGATTCTAATAAACGTACTGCTGTGGTAGGGTGATATTGATAATAAGAGAAGCTATGCATGTGTAGGGGCAGGAAATATCTAGAATGCTCTGTAATTTTGCTGTGAACATAGAATCGCTCCAAAAAATTAAAGACTTAAAAAAAAA
>PISX010016381.1:0-46425 GCA_004024625.1 Mellivora capensis
TTGTCTGTTTTGGGGATCAAGGTGATGCTGGCCTCATAAAATGAGTTTGGAAGTTTTCCTTCCATTTCTATTTTTTGGAACACTTTCATGAGAATAGGAATTAACTCTTCTTTAAATGTTTGGTAGAATTCCCCTGGGAAGCCATCTGGCCCTGGGCTTTTGTTTGTCTGGAGATTTTTGATGACTGTTTCAATCTCCTTACTGGTTATGGGTCTGTTCGAGTTTTCTATTTCTTCCTGGTTCAGTTGTGGTAGTTTATATGTCTCTAGGAATGCATCCATTTCTTCCAGATTGTCAAATTTGTTGGCGTAGAGTTGCTCATAGTATGTTCTTATAATTGTTTGTATTTCTTTGGTGTTGATTTCATTCATGATTTTATTTATTTGGGTCCTTTCTCTTTTCTTTCTGATAAGTCTGGCCAAGTGTTTATCAATCTTATTAATTCTTTCAAAGAACCAGCTCCCAGTTTCGTTGATTTGTTCTATTACGTTTTTGGTTTCTATTTCGTTTATTTCTGCTCTGATCTTTATGATTTCTCTTCTCCTGCTGGGTTTAGGCTTTCTTTCTTGTTCTTTCTCCAGCTCCTTTAGGTGTAGGGTTAGGTTGTGTATTTGAGACCTTTCTTGTTTCTTGCGAAAGGCTTGTACCGCTATATATTTTCCTCTCAGGACTGCCTTTGCTGTGTCCCACAGATTTTGAACCGTTGTGTTTTCATTATCATTTGTTTCCATGAATTTTTTCTATTCTTCTTTAATTTCCTGGTTGACCCATTCATTCTTTAGAAGGATGCTGTTTAGTCTCCATGTATTTGGGTTCTTTCCAAATTTCCTCCTCTTGTGAGGAGGAAAAGTTTTAGCTTCAGAGCATTGTAGTCTGAAAATATGCAGGGAATTATCCCAATCTTTTGATACTGGTTGAGACCTGATTTGTGACCCAGGATGTGATCTATTCTGGAGAATGTTCCATGTGCACTAGAGAAGAATGTGTATTCTGTTGCTTTGGGATGAAATGTTCTGAATATATCTGTGATGTCCATCTGGTCCAGTGTGTCATTTCAGGCCTTTATTTCCGTGTTGATCTTTTGCTTGGATGATCTGTCCATTTCAGTGAGGAGGGTGTTAAAGTCCCCTAGTATTATTGTGTTACTGTCAATGTGTTTCTTTGATTTTGTTATTAATTGGTTTATATAGTTGGCTGCTCCCATGTTAGGGGCATAGATATTTAAAATTGTTAGATCTTCTTGTTGGACAGACCCTTTGAGTATGATATAGTGTCCTTCCTCATCTCTTATAGTCTTTGGCTTAAAATCTAATTGATCTGATATAAGGATTGCCACCCCAGCTTTCTTCTGGTGTCCATTAGCATGGTAAATTGTTTTCCACCCCCTCACTTTAAATCTGGAGGTGTCTTCGGGTCAAAAATGAGTTTCTTGTAGGCAACATATTGATGGGTTTTGTTTTTTTATCCATTCTGATACCCTGTGTCTTTTGATTGGAGCATTTAGCCCATTAACATTCAGGGTAACTATTGAGAGATATGAATTTAGTGCCATTGTGTTGCCTGTAAGATGATTGTTACTGTATATTGTCTCTGTTCCTTTCTGATCTACTATTTTTAGGCTCTCTCTTTGCTTAGAGGACCCCTTTCAGTATTTCCTGTAGAGCTGGTTTGGTGTTTGCAAATTCTTTCAGTTTTTGTTTGCCCTGGAAGCTTTTTATCTCTCCTTCTATTTTCAATGATAGCCTAGCTGGATATAGTATTCTTGGCTGCATGTTTTTCTCATTCAGTGCTCTGAATATATCATGCCAGTTCTTTCTGGCCTGCCAGGTCTCTGTGGATAAGTCTCCTGCCAATCTAATATTTTTACCATTGTTATGTCACAGACTTCTTTTCCTGGGCTGCTTTCAGGATTTTCTCTCTGTTGCTAAGACTTGTAAATTTTACTATTAGGTGACAGGGTGTGGACCTATTTTTGTTGATTTTGAGGGGGTTTCTCTGTACCTCCTGGATTTTGATGCTTGTTTCCTTTGCCATGTTAGGGAAATTCTCTACAATAATTTTCTCCAATATATCTTCTGCTCCCCTCTCTCTTTCTTCTTCTTTTGGAATCCCAATTAGTCTAATGTTGTTTCATCTTATGGTGTCACTTATATCTCGAATTCTCCCCTCGTGGTCCAGTAGCTGTTTGTCTCTCTTTTACTCAGCTTCTTTATTCTCTGTCATTTGGTCTTCTATATCACTAATTCTTTCTTCTGCCTCATTTATCCTAGTAGTAAGAGCCTCCATTTTTTATTGCACCTCACCAATAGTTTTTTTTTTAATTTCAACTTGGTTAGATTTTAGTTCTTTTATTTCTCCAGAAAGGGCTTTTACCTCTCCAGAGAGCGTTTCTCTAATATCTTCCATGCCTTTTTCGAACCCGGCTAGAACCTTGAGAATCATCATTCTGAACTCTAGATCTGACATATTACCAATGTCTGTATTGATTGGGTCCCTAACCTTCAGTACTGCCTCTTGTTCTTCTTTTTGTGGTGAGATTTTCCGCCTTGTCATTTTTTCCAGATAAGAGTATATGAAGGAGCAAATAAAATACTAAAAGGGTGGAAAGACCCCAGGAAAATGCGCTTTAACCAAATCAGAAGAGACCCCAAATCGTGGTGGGGGGAGAAAGGGGATAAAAAGTAGTTCAGAAAAAAAGAAATTAAAAAAAGAAAACAAATGAAGAAAAAATATAAAAAAGAATAAAATATATATATATTAGACTGGTGACTAGAACAGGGTCACCCACTTAATTTGGGAGTATTTTGGTCTCTTAGGAGAAACTACCTCCCAAAATTTTAAAGAATGAAAAACGTATATAAGGGTCAACACAATGAAGGGATGGAATATGCCTATAAAGATGAAAAAAAAACTTTTTTTTTTATTTCTAAAAAAAGGAGTTGATAAAGTAAGTTGGTTGGGAGAATAAAGAAAAAGAAAGTGGAGAAATTTTCTCAGGCTGGAGACTAGAACAAGCCCAGAGCTAGATTTAGGGTATATTTTGAACTACTAGAGGAAGTTGTACCCCCAATTTTTTAGAAGAAAAAAACCCTATGTGTATACAAAAAATAAAGTTAAATACTATGAAGGATAAAATATGACTATAATAATGAAGGTTCAAAAAATATTATTTTTTTTTTGGAAAGGTATTGTTAAGATAAACTAGTTAAAAAACATTTAAAAAGAAAAGGGTAAAAGTTAAAAAAAAATTAGCAGAAGAAAAAAAAGTAAAATTAAAGAAAAAATTAAATTAACTCCAAGACTAAAGAATCATGGGGAGAAAGCCATGAATTCTGTGCTTTGCTTTCTCCTCCTCTGGAATTCCGCTGCTCTCCTTGGTAAGTGAACTTGGTCTTGGCTCGATTTCTTGTTGATCTTCTGGGGGAGGGGCCTTTTGTAGTGATTCTCAAGTGTCTTTGCCCAAGGCGGAATTGCACCGCCCTCACCAGGGGCTGGGCTAAGTTATCCTCTCGGGTTCGCTTTCGGGAGCTTTTGTTCCCTGAAGCTTTCCGTAGAGTTCTGGAGGATGGGAATGAAAATGGTGACCTCCCAGTCTCCAGCCCAGAGGAGCCGAGAGCTCGGGGCCCCACTCCTCAGTGCGCCCTCAGAGAAAAGCCCCAATCACTCCTGTCTCCCTGGCCTCTGGCTGTGCTCCGAGCTCACCCAGCCTGCGACCGGTTCAAGGTAACCTTGAGCAGAGAGCTCACTCCTCGGCTCTGTCTCTGTAGCTGGCTTCCCCGCCCCGAGACCTGCTAGCTCTGCGACACTCAGACACCCCCGATCCTTCTGTGACCCTGCGGGACCTGGGGTTACGCTGACCCCACGTGGGCTTCACCCCGGTTTAGCATCTGGAGCGATGTCCCTCAGTGGAGCAGACTTTTAAAAGTCCCGATTTAGTGCTCCATTGCTCTGCCGGTTGCAGGGAGCCAGCCCCTCCCCCTGCGATCTATCTTCCCGTTGCTTTGGATTCACTTCTCCACCAGTCCTACCTTTCAGAAAGTGGTCGATTTTCTGTTTCTAGAATTGCTGTTCTTCTTCTCTTCAATCTCCCGTTGGATTTGTAGGTGTTTGCAATGGTTTGATAAGCTATCTAGCTGATCTCCTGCTACCTGATGTAGTCTCAGCCTGCTACTTCTCCGCCATCTTGACTCCCAAATAAAATCTTTTAAAAAAAGAAAAGTTATAAAAGCTTATCCAAATCTGTAAAATCAGATAATGTCTCTGGTACCAAACCACATAACCTACATAGACATTGCCTAACTGAGACCATGTATTTGGCCCCTGACAATCTCATGGGCACATATTCTCTTAGCAGAGAGAGGTCAACATTGCTTTATATTCTCTTCTGTCGAAGATGAATAAAATATGAAAATGAGTAAAAAGATTAATAGCAACAATGATTTTTTACCGGTTTTCTCAATTTTGTAGGTGGGACAGCCTATGAAAAATGTTTATTCTCTATAGTGTTTTTCTCTCTGAGCCATTTTAATGTTTGAAAGAAATATTCATTCCTCTTAAACTGTCTCTCTGAATCTAATTTTTTTCTATTATAAAATAAGGGGGTTGGATTCATGACCCCCAAGGACTCTTTAAGCATAAACAGTCTTCAATACACGAAATTCAGCCGGAAGCTTCAGAGCAAGTTTACAAAGAACCAAGTGGGACTGACTATTCCCCAAAACAAGGCTTAATAACTTGAGCATGTCTATCAGGGGAAACATTTTATCAAGCTGAATTATTTATACATTATTAGTGAGAGGGTTATCATTTCAGTCAAATTATTAAAGTTTCAGCAGGAAGAACCAATTTTTGCTCAGCTGTTTCTTCCCATGTATAGGATGGATATCACCCAATCTGGCCTGAATCTTGTCTGACTCAGACAGAGTGTATCCTCCTCCCTCCTCACTGCTAGAACTACAGTGTTCATGTCTAACCACTGGTGGTTTCCTTGGGCCAGTGGGAAGACAAGCCAGGTGTGACCAGACTCTGTGATGCTACCAGCTGTCAATCAACACTCCCCAGATCAGGGCAGAGATGGCATTAGTGTGTATGTCCAGGTAAGCTATTCTGGCCAGAAAAATAAAGCCTACTCAGACAGATCACCTTTGTGTTCACAATCTGTTCATTCTACACAGAGGCAATACAAGACAGTGATCAAGCAAGTGGGTTCTGAATCTGGAATACCTGGGTTTCAGTCATGGCTTTGGCACATGTCTGCTCTGTGACTTGTAGCTTTGATGTTCCCTATTGATAAAATGGGAACAATAATAGGGCTATTTTAAGGATTATATAAGGTAGTATATGTAAAGTATTTAGGAAAATCCTTGGCACATTGAAAACACTCTGTTATCTGTTATCTGTATGTTATACCTCCAGGTGGAAAAACTAAAATTAAGCCACAAAGAAAAAACATTTAGATGGGCAGGGTAAATGTGGTATCACATGAAGGGCACTGGTGTTGGGTGGGGTCTTCTGGAACATCAATTCAAAAATCTCTGTCGTATAAGATTGTCATGAGGCCAACATGAGATGATTATAAGGTCCCAAGGGTAAGGTGTAGGTCTCAGTAATTATTCCCTTCCCCTGACCAATGGTTTTAATTTTATTTCTTTTACTTTCTTTTCTGTATTTATTTGCCTTTCTTTAAGTCTCTTCCTCTATTTCTTCTTCCTTTTCTTCTTTCTCCTCCCCTTTCCTCCTCCTCCTTCACCTTCCTCTTTCTTCCTCCTTCTCCTCCTCCTTCTTCTTCCCCTCCCTCCTTCCTTCCTTCCTCTTTCTTTCTTTCTTTCTTTCTTTCTTTCTTTCTTTCTTTCTCTTTCAGCTAATGATCACTGGTTTTTTTCTCCGTGCTGGGCAGTCTGGGGACTCTGGGGTTGAAATTGGGGAATGAGCCAACACAGTTCTGACTCTCTTAAAATCTAATGGAGGAGAAAGGTTTTCATCAGATTACCTCACTAACGAAGGCCTGACTTCACACTTTGGATAAGTGTCCTGAGCCAACAGAACACTGTTTTATAAGGGCGTATGTCAGAAGCACTTGACCTGTAAGAGAATGCTGGGAGTCTTACCTAGATCTGCAGGCAGTGAGGGACTTCGCCTGGCCCATGGGAGGGGATGGCATTCTCTGTGGAAGCAGTAACTCATACAGAGACCTGTGGCCGGGTGGCCATTTCTAGAATGGGACCGGAGCTCCAGGAGCGAGGCAACAGTGGTGCCCAGGCAGAAGAGAGATGCGCTGGAAAGATCGGAGGGAAGTGTGGCAATATCTAACAAAAAGACGCTCTGCCCTACTGATAACCAAACAGTAGCTTGTGATTGATTCCTAAAGAAGTTTCGTTTTCATTTACAGAATCATGTGTTTTAAAAACATGCAGTTATTCCTTGACTGACCTGGAGTATTAAGATTAAACCTATTTCTCTGTTTCTGCATAAATTTGTGTTAACATAATTATCAACAATTACTCCCATATGTAACCAAATATTCAGCAAGGATTTTATGATTACCGTATAAAAATCAAGAAGTGGAGTCATTCTTGACACCTCAGCTCTGTAGCTGTCAGGTAGATATCCCGAATAGGCTCAAAAATATATTTTACAGATAAAAAATTAAAGAGATTGACAGATAAAAGAGTAAAAGAAATCAAAACTTCAGTTGCAGAGAGGCTCTGCCTTCAATACACTAATTGCCTTCTAACTTTTCAGATTATTTGGGAAAGATTTTGAATATTATTGGGGGAAAGTTGAAGCTTTCAGAGAGTAACTGAGTTTTCCAAAGTAGCAATATAGGTTTCTTTGAATTATTTTTTCAAATGTTCACTGTGGTACTGTAGGGACTCTCAGGTGACATGGGATGGCTCAGTAGAGACAGTGTCTAGAGCTAACGTGACAAATTAAATTAGTGAAGAAGTTAATCATTCCAGCCTTGGCCAAGATCTATGTGTATAAACCTATCTGACTGATTTCAGGAAAGAAAATGCTTGTAATTTTTAATGGAAATTAACCTTTCTGAAGTTTCAGTCTTTCTCTTTATAAATAGTGTATTTGACATACGTGGCCAAGTTTCATAGGCTGTTTAAACGTTTAAAGTTAAAATAATTTGAGGGGAAATTTGGAAATTAAGATTTCTTCTTTTATCCTTCCAAGATCCTACACTGGAGCCCCTCGAGAGTCTAATTGACATTTAAACAAACATCATTTCTTCTCATTTACCATTTAAATATAGTCTGCACTGTGAGTAATACATGTCATTGTACCGCATTATTTTTTTTTTAATTAAATGTGTGGCTCAACTCTTCTTCAAATGCACCAATTTCTTAGACAGTCACTGAAAGATAATCTTGCCCTTCCTTGGGTGACGTGACATCTGCATGGAGGCTTCCTGAGGGGTTGCCATCGCTGAAGCTCCGTTCCCCCACAGGGGCGTCGAACAGTAGGCATCTGTTAGTGTCAGATGAACGCAAAGCTGGTCTCACTGAGATGAGGTTTATTTTTAGTTACTAACAGTTTCTGAAGACTAAATTACAGAAAATAGCAATCATTTTCTACTGCGTTGGCTCTTAAAATAATCAGGCAACTGGGTTAATAATAGCATATCTTTATTAATAACAGAAGTACAGAAACACCTGTACTTATTCATCCGATGTCTTCAAAATGATATGCTAGTCAAAGAGTGTCAAATTATCATTTGAAAATTATTCAATAAATTCTAGAAGCAGTTTATTACTGAGTGAATTAACTGCATTTTTGGTACATTCATTTGGGGAGGTAGGGAGCATAGAGGTTAAGAGCACTACCTTGATTCCAACTTTAGTTTCAGTACTTACTAGTTGTGTGATCCTAAGCAAGTTACTTCCCTGTGCCTCAGTTTCCTCATCTGTAAAATAGGAATGATAACAATAATAATAATAATAATACACAGTGGTTGCCAACATTTACATAGCTCCTATTTTTCATCAGGTGCTGTTTAAAGCAGGTGAGAGACAGAGACAAACAGAGAGAATAGATATTATATGCCTGGTACAATTCTAGGATCAATTATATCTTTAATCTTCACAACAACCATATGGGGTTGGCACTTCAATTTTCCCTTCTCACAGATAAGGAAACAGAGAAACCAAGAAGTAAAACAATTTTTCCAGAGGCAGCTAAGTGCCAGAGCCTGAATTGAGAACCAGGCTGTCTGGCCCCAAAGTCTATCCTCAACCTACTACAGTGTCTGACATGCCCATTAATAAGATTATATACCGAAACCCATTGGACCATTGCATGTTTCTAGTAAATATTCAATGAGCATTAATTACTATTATTGGTTTAATGAAAGTTATAAATCATATTTTACTATATGTTGTCTCTTTCATTGCATTCAATATTTAACATTCCACTGAAATTATCTTTTTTACACCATCTATAGTTGTATTTTGTAGGATTTGATAAGGTTATTTTGGTGTCAACATATTCAGAAGACATCACGCATTTTTTATTTCTATAAATTCATACAGCAGAGTGTAGAAACAATCAAGGTCAATTCTTTTTAAATCATTAATTCTTTTTTTTCCTACAAATACTTATTTGCAGAATAAGGCACCTACTACATGCCTGGCATTATTCCAGAACCTATTCTAGGGCATTCAGCAAAGAACAAGACAGACAAAGTCCTGGCTGTCACAGAGCTTACCTCCTAGTAAATTATTTTGTCGTTGACTCAATTCCAACTAGAGCCTTTAATCCTGGGAAGCAGTGCCACAACTAAAATTGAAATCTTCCATCATTAAACACTTGGGACATTAGGAGGGTAATGCATTATACAGGCTACAGTACTCTATGTCACTGGCTTTTCCCCCACGCACTGAAGAGAAGCGTTTGGAAACTGCAATTGGGAAAGAAGGCACTGGCCATGTTTTTCTCCACTGGCACATGAGCGGACATCTTGAAAGTTAACCCACTCTTCTCATAACTGCATGGAGAAAAGCCATCAGAGTTCCAAAATAGATTCTGAGGATTTCAGAAAGTAGAAAGTAGAATCTGTTTATCTTATTTTCTTTATTTTGTTTTCTTTTGCATTTACTCCTTTTTAGTGATTTTTTTTCATATTCTGCAACTATCGATATCATGTGAAATAATTATATTAGTGAAGGCTTTTCATATCAGATTATGTCCTTTGACTACACAAAGAAAAACAACTCATTATTATAACTATTATTCAAGATCCTTTTTCAGTCATTTTATTATTTGAGAGGAAATTATTGGGTTTTTAGAAAATTTAATCTCCTAAAAATTTAAGAGGAGAGAACATTTGTTTATTCTGCAATCCTGGTGATCTACTTTTTTTAAAGATTTTTATTTATTTATTTGACAGAGAGAGACACAGTGAGAGAGGGAACACAAGCAGAGGGAGCTGCAGAGAGAGAGAAGGAGAAGCAGGCCTCCCGCCGAGCAGGGAGCCTGGCGTGGGATTCAATCCCAGGACCCCACGATCATGACCTGAGCCAAAGGCAGATGCCCAGCGACTGAGACACCCAGGCATCCCCTGGTGATCTATTCTTAAGAGATGAAGGAAGAGAAAGGGAACTTTCATATATTGGCCACTCACAAATTTAATACACATCATCTCATGTAATTCTCACAATTCTGGAAAGAAGTACATTTAACCCTCATTTAACCACATGAAAATAGAGATTCTGGAAAGCCATGTATCTGGCCCAAGTTCCTGAAGGTAGCAGAGCCAGGGCTAGACCAGTTGTGTCCAAAGTTCATGGACATGTCCTTTTCATTGAATAGTGTTTGACTGGAATAGAGATCACTCAGGTGATTTTAAGATCACTGCTGTTCATGAACGCCTGGGTGGCTCTGTTGATTAAGTGTCTACCTTCGACTCAGGTCATGATCCCAGGCTCCTGGGATCAAGCCTCTCATTGGGCTCCCTGCTCAGTGGGGAGCCTGCTTCTCCCTCTGCCTGCCATTCTCCCTGCTTGTGCTCTCTCCATCTCTCTTGGACAAATAAACAAAATCTTAAAAAAAGAAAATGATCACTGCTGTTCAAAAGAGAAAAGAGTCCTTTATAGACTCAACTGTTACATATGTCACATTAACATTAGCATGAAGAACCCTCTCAAAATGCTTTTGTGTAATTTATCAAAAAACCATTGAATTAATAGCCATCAGCAATAATTGTAAGTCAATTATACTTCTCAGATGAAGTGCTACATTTTTAAAAAATTACTTGATGATCCATTAAAAGGAATAAAAATAAGGTAATTGGCATAGATGAGATTAGCACCTTTCCCATTCATTTTGTGATATACCTTTTAAACTCATCATTGTCATCAAATAATACTATACACTGTAATTCCTAGAAGAGCAGGGTTTGGACTGCCTGACTAAGATACAGGCAAAGGAAGATTTATTGCTTATTTAACAGTTCATGAGCCTTTTTAACTACAATAGAAATGTTATGCACTGATTTGGAGTATTTTTGTATCCATTTGTAGAAAGAGTGGAAACAAATCAAAAGCCTACATATATTTTGTGTGCCTTTGAATTAAACTGTTCCTTCCTGGAAACCAAACCCATTTGTTTCTTCCTTCCCTAAACCTCTATTAAATCTAATTGGGAAAGCAAAAAGAAAAAGAAGTAAATACGGACTTTGATTGGTAAAGGGCTTAATCTTGCTGTTAATTACGCTTTGACAGAGAAAAACATGCATACAGAAATTTTAAAGTATTTAAAATATTTATCTCACTTGCAACATGTGAGGAGGAAAATTCCTTTCTCTTATTTTCTCCACATGAAAATGAAGCAGGACAAGGTGACACGCAGGGTCACTATGCAGTGTGTCACTGGGCCCAGTCCCTAACTTTGAGTCTGACGGCCTTCCAGTTGGGCAGAGTTTCACAACTCTTCCTGTTCCTAGGTTATGCAGCTAGTCTTCCATCAGTGATTATTTTAACCATATCCCAAGATGACTAACACCCACAATGCCTTTAAATCTCGCTGTTAACTTCAGCTGAAGTTAACATTAGTGAGTTAACATTAGTGAGCTGCCAGGGCCTGGTACATAGGCTGTCATGGATCATAATTAATAATAAGGTTCAAAGAAAAGAAGGCAAAATTTTGTTCTAACAGTGAAACTAATAAATACACTGCATATGACAGGATGTTTCTCCTGAGCTCTGAACATGAAATAGGCATTGTTTCATGCTGCAAATCTTTTGGGCAGTTTTTATTTACTCTTTGACTGTAAGTCAGCAGGGAAGGTTTGGAGGATCTAAAATCATCATCATCATCATAAAATAATATTTATTACACAGAAGAAAAGCAAGGCTTGGACTATTGAATGTAGCTGAGACATAAGACTTCCTTGTACTTAATAGGTCATAAGCTTCTTGTGTACTGACTTGGGTGATCTAATGGTCAGTGGAGTATCTCTAACAAAACACCACTAGATGTATTAAAGGTTTCTTAGTTTAATATAAAAGCCTAATAGATATAATTGTACCATATCCAGAAACATTATCTGCTTACCCATCTGTATTCAAAAAGCAAAAAATGTAATTTATCTTACAAAGTGGCCCATGACATATGTCACTATCTATTCATCTCTCTATAATGACCACATTTATTCTGTCAAATATTAAATAATGAGACTTATAGACACAGGACAGATCTACCTGGAAAGTTATATAGATAACTTACATGGAGATTATTTATAGTTAATTTTGTTTTACAAAATAATACTTTAACTAGGAATTGGCTTCTGTACAATTTAGGTACAGTAAAACTATAAACAACCACTTTAAAAAGCTTCATATAAGTCCTAGGGGTCCAATTATACAATGTTATGAAGAGATACTAAATGCTAGGGTTTTCCCAGAACACTGAAAAAAAAAAAAATCAATTAATGTAGCACTACATCAGTTTAAAAAGAAATCAGTTTTCACCATCATCTCCAGGTCAGATTTCATGGTGGCCAGATACTTAATTTAAAAGAATTTCTGGATTGAACTTTGATTAACAGTACCACATACTTGAAGGGAATATGTTAAGGTTCCTTGAGGTCATTCTTATGAATTAAAAAAAAAAAAAAATGGACTGACTTCACAAACAACCGAGCCCTTTTCTAAAACCAGCTGGCTTACAAAATCAACTGACCTGTTGTTACCATACTTCACAGTTAAGAATCATGAGAACAACTTGTTCTGAATCTTCTGGCCAAGTGCCCATGCACAGTGAGCATGGAACATCTTCTATGATTAACATACAAACAGTGTTTTATTAAGTTTGGCTTCCCTTCTCACACGGAATGGATAATTCTTTTTCATGGATTTCTAGTCAGTACCAATTTTTCCCCTCAAAGTATGTATCAGGAGAAAAAAGAAAGTGGGTATTGATTTTATGCTATCCTCATACCCTTGCCAGTTACTAAAGTTGCCAGTTATCTTGAGGTTGAACCTACCCCTAAGTAATGTATGTTTTTATGTTTACAAAAAATATTCCCCTAAGTTATTGTCTGTATTTCAGTTGTGAGGTTACTTGTCATACTAACAGATTAACACGTGCCAACAGTTCATTTTAGTTTTCCTTAAACAGATTCAGAAAGGAAGGCCTGAAGAGCTTGACATTTATCAAGAGAAGATGAAAATGTTATGTGGTTACTCTAATAATCAATGTAAATGTTATCTTTTTGCAATTCCGTAGGAGAGGATGATAGCAGATATGTGGACTAATGGAAGTTTTAAACGGCAAACAAGTGCGAGTATACAATCTTGCTAGACTCTCCACTCCCCCGCACCACCTGTTTGTTTGTTTGTCTGTTTGTTTACCATTTTTTTACCCCACTCTCTTCTGGTTAGTATTGTGATTAGATTGGAATTATTCTTTGATTGGCAGTGTCCATATCTACTTATATTGATTCAGGAAAAAGCAGAAAGGATTTAATTTTCAGTTCCTTAAAATTAAAGTAAAACAGTGACACAAAATCTTGGCCCTCTCAGATGGACACTCCAGGTTAGAAAGTTGAGCCCTGGCTTGCACTGAATATTAATTCTCTATAACATTGTACAAATCATCTGCCTGCGCTGTCCCACAGGAAATATGAAGAGAGGAAGTATTGTTTGCTCTCTTGGAGATATGGTGGCACTTGTTCTCCATGGTCTAGAGTCCAAGGGCACAGAATAGAATTACATGTGGCAAATAGCATTTCCAACCATGTAAAGTGGAACAGGACACTTTGGATCCACCATGTTGGAACAGAGCCTCCTGGAGCCGTGATGGGCAAGGACAGCTGTAAATACCCTTGTACTTTTTTTATGTCTCCCCTATTTCTTTAAAATGTATTACAAAACATCAACATAAGTCAGTGTGAGACTCTTCTGAGTTTATATGCTATATGCTTATTATAGTATTAACATTATAAACTGTACTAAAAATTTTTAAACATTGGCATAGCTTTAAAGGTATTCTTACTGCACTGATTTTCACATGTACTTCAAATAAATATTTTATCACATTCAATTTCACCAGTTTTGCCAATGGACTATGACTGGTCTTTTCTGCAATGATTAAGAAGTCATTCTTGCCATCGTACTTCTTAAATCATAATAGGAAGAAATCTAACTGCTAGTCTCACCAAAGTTAAACTGGGAAACAAGAATAATGTTTGCCTTACCCTTTCCCCTACCCCAGTAAACTAAATTTATTTAGAAAAATGGTTATTAACCTAATGTTATATTTAATCATGAAGGAAGAACAAGACTTTTTTTTCAAAATGCTCTACCCTCTCAAATTAATTTTTACTCAAAACTCTCTTGCATTTAAAAAAAAGAACTATCTTGCATAATCTTTTTATTCAAAACTTTCTACCTTTTTAATATTCCCAGAGGAGATGCAAGAAATTTGCTTTTGTTCTTTTAAGAACAGAAGTAGTATAAGAATATCACAGAAATGTCTCTTGAATATTTTTTTCAACAACTATCCTTGTAAGACAGATCAGTAAAACTCAAGAATAGCTAAGAAAACAAAATTGTGCTCTCAGGGACCACTAAAGATTCGATCCCTTATTGCTCTTTTTAAAGGTCTGCCTTGACAGTCACTTGTATTTAAAAAAAAAAATAGTAGAGTATCCAATATCACTTTTTCATGACCGCCCTTAGCAGCCAGTTTTGGTAAACAAACTGATTAGAAGATTATCTGTCACCCAGAATTTCATCATCCTCCACACTGATTCACTTGCGTGGAGTCAGGGTACAGTCTAGTGTCACTGAATGGGGCTGATGAGGCTATTGCCTCACAAGAAGGAAAACGAAAATTGTTATCCAAAAATCGAGCAGAAAATCCTCACTGATCATTGCCAACTTGTGTGATACATGAAAGAAGAGCCCAGCTGGTCAGTAAAACTAACTGTATGCATGGTCTGCATTCATGGTCACAGGACCCACTGGCTGCACCAGGGAGCGTCTCTCTCAGCTGCCTCACTGCCTCATGCCTTGTGTTCACCTCGTGACAGGGATGAGTAAGACACTCATGGCCACTGCCACAGTGGCCTCACCAGTGAGGGCAGTTGGTTCACAGCTGTGCATGTGTGAGAAGGAACTAGGAGAGGGGTAAATTCCATAGGCTGAGGCAGTAGAATCTCCAGTCTGGCATGGTCCATCTTGAATTCTAAGGATATGTTTTCAGGAGGAAGGCCATATCATGAAAGGGGGAAACCCAAATATTGACTCTTTTTTGCATATGATGATGTCACAAGGTTTAATCAGCCAAGTTTAAGTTTCTGTGCTATACAAAAGATCATGTGAAATCAAGTTTTAACTATTAATGATTAGATTAGCTGTCTGATCCCAAGACCTTAAAACAATCTGCTTTTTAGAACTGAGAATGTAAATTCTTTTTCTAAAAACTTTAAGCCTGATTTCCAGTTCCTTCTGCTGCTCCCCTAATCCTGAAAAACAAACGTTGAGAATTTGAATATTTTCACATGCAGAAGAAGCATTTGAACATGGAGCAAGAGTGGAGATATTCTCCCCATAATCTGAATTTTCAACTCTCTTCTTCCCAGATTCTGTTTTCCCAAAAATTATTCTTCCTTAGTATTCCTCCTTGGTTATACTCCTAATATAAAAACCTATATCCTCCTCTAAGATATGTAACTTGCCAGTAGCCATGAAAATAGATATCTGTGCTCACTGTATATTTGGTGATAGTGTTTTTATTTTATCCTAATTCACAGCCATTTCCCATCGAATATCCCAGAGAACAAATGCCTTTTTAGGGATGAGGATTATGCACCTAGCACAAAAGGCAAACTTTAGTTCTTAATACATGACAAAGCTGATCTCATTCCTGCAGCGTGTAGAGAAATGTACTTTTAGAACTTCATATTCTATCCAAATCCATTAAATCAAAAAAGAGATTGAAGGCACTGGGTAGAAAAGTAGTTAACCTTTCACCAAATAAAATAGGGGTGATGTTTCTGAAATTAAATAGTTTGGCTTATAACTGTGGTTAGATATGAAAGGATAATATTTGTGCCTGACAACTGATGTCATTACTTAAGAACAATTTGTCCATGTGAGGAAGAAAAGAAAAAAATGGCCATTGTAAGTTTGCCAAGTTGAAGTAAGTTAGGAGGGTGGGTAGTGAAATGGAAAGATTTCAGTGACATTATTAAAGTATTAGAGGAAAGATTCAGTGACATTATTAAAGTATTTTTGAATGAGACACTGATGTAGCACATAAAGAAATCGACTTCAAATTTCAATGTCAAAGAAAACTTTGCAGGAAAACACACAGGTGTGCGTACATATGCATATACACAAAGCAAACACAAATGCCCAGTACGCTCTTCGCCCTGTGCCAGCAACTTTACTAGCCACTTGGCTTAGGGTTTTCTTTTTTTTATTGAGCTGCCTCACCATTTGCAACATTGGGAAGAAATTTTGTTGATTCTAGTTTCAGTTTAGGACCTTGTATTGAACACTTCATTAACATACACAGCTCAGAACTTCTCCTTGTAGACCACAGTACTCTAGAATTTGTGTCTTGAAACTATTTCAAGAAGCACCACAAAATTTTAGAAAGAAAATAGTTTTCTGTGGTGTAAATAACCTTAACAAAATTGGAAACTTGACAAAAATATTTTAGCCTTGTAAAGGAGGAAAAATAATTTTTCCTCTGCCCATCTTACCATTGGCTAAGACAGCCCCTGTAATACAAGACAGTTTAACAGGAGAAAAATCAATAGAAGTTCAATAACATGCATACCTCCCATATACATAGCAGATACCCAGGGAAACTGAGTAACTGTCTGAAGTGGCTCAAGTCATCACTTTAAATATCATTTCCAGTAAAAGACTAGGAGGAAAAAAAAAAAGTGTGGTGGGAGAGGAATAGGCCAGTCTTGGGAGATCACCAGCAAAAAAGCATAGTAAACAAGGGTACGGTTGTTATACAGATTTAATGACTTTGCCATTGACAATAGTTTCTAGAGATTTAGAGGCATCCCTTTCTTCCTGGTACAGAGAGGGAGACACCCCTACAAATAGAGATTTCCCTCATAAATGTATATTTCCTTTACAAAAGGGTAACTTCCGCTGGGTTTTGGAACTTTTCCTATGTCTGCTGTTTCTTAACAGTAATCAGCCTTAAATAATTCTTATGCCAAAGATGCATATTTCGGGGGTGACAGTTCTGCTCCCTTCAGCCTCCTACACCAATACTGAATTCTAAACCTAAGTCTATTTTATAAATTATTTTCTAGCTTGAACTGAGTTTAGACATTGTGAACTCAAAGTCAAAATATCAGATGTCACCTTCTTTGAAATTACCTTTTCTACTTTGATAGTAACCACTTTCTTCCTTAGTAATTATCTAATTAGGAAAGCTTTTGAAGGCCTTAATCAGGAATCTTCTCTACTTCATCCCCTCTTTTGCCATCTTGCCAGAATCATTCTTTAGCTGAAGCTTTTTGTCTTTAAATAGCCCAATTTTGTTCTTTTAAGTCAAAGGTCATGAATTTGTATGCTACATCTAGATTGTAAGAAACAGTCATCTTTTTGCTTTCCTGCTTTTTCTTTTTCTTTTGAGGACCTAGTAATGTGCTCCTGAATGTAATAAATGCTAGCTAACAACTTTCAAAGAGGCTGATTCCATGTAATTCTATGATTCATTCATTCATTCCGTGATTATTTGTTGAGTATCTAGTATGTGCGAGGCATTATACTAGGCTCTAGATACACCAGATGAGTGAATCAGATTTGGTCCCCACTCTCACAGCTTATAGTCCAATGATGACGCATACAAAATGAGAACTTCTCCTGACACACATCTTATTCAAACACACATATATGTATAAAAAGTTTGATTAATTACCATTTTCCCAAGTAGACTTTAGCCTGGTCTGCAGCCAGCTAGCTATAAACCAAGATTTCTTCTATCACAATTTCCATTGGCAAAGTGTGAATCACAAGACCCTTCCAGCCCTCAGAATAAGAGGTGGTAATTCATTCTTTGGTTCTAATAGGGGAGATTATTAACGCAATGTTACCAAGGCCATTGGTATTGCACTCTTATGTGTTTTAGTTATAGAGTATCTTTCTCATATTGTATGAAATGACGTCAACAAATTGTAAGTATCTAATACCACTGGTACAACCATTACACTTAAATTCACATTCAAATCCGGTGAACTATACTAACCTGTCCTCCCTGTCTCTTCTTCCTCCCCACCAAGCAAGAGTCCTCTTAGGACAGCTCTTCCCTTCTCAGGCTCTATCCCTGTTGCCCCTGATAGGGGAGGAAAAAATCCTTTTCCCTATGCCCTTCTAAATTCTCATGTAGGGCCCCTGTAACAAAGGACAGATTAACAAAAGAAAAAACAAACAGTTTATTAATATGTATATTCATATGTACACGGGAGAAACTGAGAGATGAGAAAACTCAAATGTGTAGTTTAGAATCTGGGCTTAAATTCCATCTTTAGCTAAAACAAAGAAGGGTCTGAGGGAGGCAAGTTATGGAAAGTGACCAGGAAAAAACTATTAACAAGAGCAAAGTTTATCTTATGGTTTTAAGTGGGTGCCATCTCCATTGATAATAGTCTTTTGTGATTCAGGGTCCTCCTTCTTTTCCTGAGAGGGAGATGCACTTGCAAATGGAGATTTCCTCACAAAAAGGCCACTTCTACTGTTTTCCGAGCTTCTCCCGTGTCTGCTGCTTCTCAAAATAATCAGCTCAAAATAATCCTGATGCCAAAGTGCGTATTTTGAGGTGCCATATTTTGTTTCCTTTACTCCCTTACGATCCTTCTGTGTCTATCCCTTCTTTGTCACTAAGAAATCTTGGTCTGTTCTTACCTGCTTCAGAAGAGGACTCTCGGGGCGCCTGGGTGGCTCAGTGGGTTAAAGCCTCTGCCTTTGGCTCAGGTCATGATCCCGGGTCCTGGGATCAAGCCCCTTCCCCTCCCCACCCCCCCCAAATCAGGCTCTCTGCTCGGCAGGGAGCCTGCTTCCCTTCCTCTCTCTCTGCCTTCCTCTCTACCTGCTTGTGATCTCTGTCTGTCAAATAAATAAATAAAATCTTTAAAAAAAAAAAAAAAGAGGACTCTCATTTTTGCAGTTATGAGTGGAGGTGGGAGCAGCGTAGAAAGAATCAGGAGTGGCCTGAGACGTCCTCAATTTACAGGTGTTACAGACTTTTTACTTTTAAAACATGAGAATGTATTATCTATTCAAAACAAAAGCAGACAAAATTTTAAAAGAAAAAGAATATTGGGAAAATAGAGGCAATGTGGTGAGAAAAAGCAAATGGCTGGAGGAGGCAACACAGCCAATATTTTCTCCGTAATCATTACTCTTTATATCATCTTTCTGACCCCAGATGTTTCCCTGGGGTGATTTATGAGTCTTCCATCATAACAACCATCCACCAACAAAGAACGGTAGCAAAACAGAGTCAACAAAAGGCCTTAGCCACTGAAGTTCAAGTTCCTTGGCAATCTTTCCAAGTTTTTCTTTGGCAGACCTCAGCACAACTAAGAATGTCTCTGGGTTCATCTCCAGGTGCTTTATCCAGCTTTCTTATCTGTGACACCGTACAAGATTCACAAAGAGCATGCCAAGCTGCTAGTTCCAACTGTGGGCGGGTATTAGAGAGGCTTACCTGAGAAATCAGGTATGCCATGTCTAGATCTGCCTGACTTCCATGCTGTGTTAAAGAGGAAAGTGGAAGGAGGGGCAGGAATGAAAAAGGGGGTAATAGAAGGCTTGGTGGGGATGGAGATGGTAAAGAATGAGTCAAAAATAAGTACAAAATAATGCTGTAGAAAAACGATTTGAGATAATGAAGACAGCCTTTCAATGTATCTACTTAAGGAAGTGTTATTAATGCAATTATACTTTCGTGGAGAAGTAATTAACTTTGAGTGTAACTGTATTCTCAAAAGATGAATTTTCAAGCCTCTTCTGTGGGGGAGGGGTGCTGTTGATAAAACTCTCACTTCTAGTAAACTTAGAATAAGCTATTTCTTGTTAATCTATCTCATAAGTTATAGAAAATGTCACCATATAGTAAAGAGTGACAGGAATTTAAGTTGAAAGGATGATATGGTGACAAAACATGCTGTTCTGGATATCCAGCCCGTGACAGACTTAGCACAGTAAGTTGGTTTAAATGGTTGGTTTCATATGTGTGATAAAATTATGTTTGACATCTGTTTAATGAGCACATGATGTTTGAAAAGAAGGGCAGAAACTTGGTATTGAATGTGAGGGAGTCTGGGAGCCAGAGCAATGCATGTGTGTGTGGGGGGGGGGGGGCTGTGTGCGCACGTGTGCATACACACATGTGAGAGAAAGCATGAGCTCACACACTCTCCCAGCTCACACACCCCCCCAGTCTCCTCAGCTGTTACTACGTCTTTATCTGGATCCTGTTAACGTGAGATTTGTTCTTAGCTCATGGAAAAGGTCTCCTTTGTTTTCTTCCTACAGATAGGAGAAGTCTCTTGGCAGAGTTCTTCAAAGGCAGTTAAGTCAGTAGCATCATGGAAATTTGGCATTTGAGTTTAAGACTAGGACAGATCTAAACATTAGTTTAGCTTATTTTCACGGACAGTTGTTCCATGATTTTTCATCTCTTTATCGTAGCAGTTAGCATAATCACTCACAACTATCATTCCCAAAGTGTCCATTCTTATCATTGTGTAGTCTGAGTAATCGTAAAATTTAAATTTAAATTGGACACATAAACATTGTGGCAAAACATAAATAAATCATTCAGAGACCTTCTGAATTGTCCAGTTTACACTTCTTTAAAGCTAATGCAGAAAGTCAAATTGAGGCCTTTGATTAAATAGGAAACTGAACAACTGGATTACTTTAATGTATTTCATCTCTGGTAATTTTGTTCTTTTGCCTTTTAAATCATTTTTAATTGCTTTGAGTGTTGCCAGAATGCATGCTAACTCTAATCTATTATAACTACCAGTAGGAACTTTGTGCCTCTAATAAAAAGAAGAAAATATATATCATAAGCGATTTAACCCACCACATATTGGTTGGGTTACTTGGGAAGTGGTGTGGGTTGATTTAGAAGGAATTAAGACCTGGTTCTTGAAAAGTGTTTCAGATATTAACGATCTTGAAACTGAGTTATTTTGCCTTTTGTAGTTTGGAAGCACTGTGATGCTCCAAAGTCCCATAAAAATTGGTCTTCCAAAGTTATATTTTCTAAAGGTACTATGCAAAAACAATAATTCTCAAAATAAGGCCAGCCATAAAATTTTAAGTGCTAAATTCTTTAGCCTATAAATCCTGTCAACATTTAATAGGAACTTTTCCTTTGCTGTCAACTAAAAGAGAAAAGAGGGAATGAAACTAATAAACTTGGAACACACATTTTCATGTTGAATGCTACACTCAGAGCTTTACATTTCCTTTTTGTATGCTAAATCCTTTACTGCATTAATCATTTCATGTAATACTTGGCCATCACCGCAGGGATGATATCTGTATTTTACAGATGAAAAACACTGAGACTCAAAGAGGTTGTTGAAAGACACACCCAGCAAGTCAGTTATCAGAGAAAAGATCCAAAACAGGACCAAATCATTTAGCAATTTCATTATCTTCCCTTTAATGTCTAACACTCCTTCATGCATAGATGATCTTTCAAGGATGGGAGATAAAATTTAAACAATATCTAAATAAGAACTCAGGTGGCTCAGTCATTAAGCATCTGCCTTCAGCTCAGGTCATGATCCCGAGGTCCTGTGATCCAGCCCAGCACTGGGCTCCCTGCTCAGTGGAGACTCTGCTTCTCCTTCTCTCTCTCCTTCTCTGATCTCTCTCACTTTCACTCTCTCTCAAATAAATAAATAAAATCTTTAACAAACAAATAAATAAATAAGAACTCAAGTCATTATTTTCCTTGAGGGTGGGGAGAAGACTTTAACTAATACATGTTCAAGCTTCTTTTTAGTTTTTTTCTCGACATGAACTCTTAAGGGAAAACCTGCATTTTAAACGGATAAAACCTGAGATACTCTGAGTATCTAAGGAGGGGTGGGGCAGGGCAGGCTAAACTCCTAAAATTCTGGCTCCCCCCTTCTTCTCTCACCAAAATGAACTTTTGACATCTCAAAGCTTTATGTCATCCATTCTGAACGTTTAATAGTCTTACTGTTGGTAGATGATCCAAAGCTTTCTCAAAAGTCAATGTAGGTAAACACCAATGTTTGGAGTGGTTGGTGTTCAGACCCATCTCATGACAGCATCCAGAACCCAGCGCACAGGCTCAGCTCTGCCCCCATTTCACAGTATGACCTTGAGTGCATAACTTAGAGCCTGGTGGATCTGGGTTTTTTAAGCTTTGAAACAGTGAGGGTTGACCTGGAATAGTAGATCTCAACCCTGGCTCTACATACAGGAAGCTTTTTTAAATTTCCAGTACCTCGGTGCCACGCCCACGGAATCCAGTTTGTTTACGTCTTTAGATGCAGCCTGAACAGGAACACTTGTCAAGTGCTCCTCAGCCAGAATGGAGAACCACTGGTCTAGATGATTTCTTTGTGTCCTTCCATTTCTAAACTGACTGTTGTCATTGAGATGCTAATGAGGACATTCTTAAATATCTCCTCTACCTCACTGCACAGCATTAGGAGCCCAAGGTTCATTTTTATGCATTTCTCTCTCCTACTGTCCATATTTCTCATGGGCTGGAGTAAATCACATGATTGGCATTTCTACAGAAAGCCTGAGAAAAAGGCTGATAGCTTAAGGGATTCCCCAGAAAGAGATTTGATTCTCGTTCTCATCTTCCTTTTCCAAGTCATTTCCATGTTTTCATGGATCAATCACTCTTGAATGTTAAGTCTCACAAATTAGGAAAAAGAAAAATTATGAGACCTCTTTGGGAATGACTCCATTATTTTACTAGATTTCTTAGGGCTTCGTGTGCCTTATGAACGGATATATATCCAGTGCCTAATACAGTAAGTACCATAATAGGTGCCCCATTTTTTTTCCTAACAGATTGAAGGGCATCCGATTTGATACTCACTATTATAGCCTCCTCACCCTACCCCAAGTTTTCCAGTAGCTGATTTGATGGAATTATAATATTGAGGCTAGAGATTGTCTCAAATAATCTATTCATAACATAGTAGAAGTACAAAACTGTTGTTGTGTTCAGTTTATGAACACTGCTTCATACTTACGAAGCACAGTCTATGTTCTGCTTCATAACTGTGTTATGAAATAGTGTTCATAAACTGAACACAACAACAGTTCCAAGTTGCTGGAGTTCAGGTGTAATATTCTGCCCGCCTGGCCCTAGAAATCCATTCTACACTCCCTCCCAACATAACCATTGGCACAAAGCATTCTCCTCTGTCAAAAACATGCTCACTTTCTAGATTCTCACTCCAAATTAAGTGTCTGTCTGTAGGCTCCTAAAGTCAAACATTGCCTCTGTATTGATCAGTATGGTAGAGGAATTTAGATATTTTATGTTGATATAGCAAGGTATAACAAAATACGAAGACCATATGAGGCCTCACACATGAGATCCACAATAAATAAATGTTCAGCTGACGCTGAACAGACATTAACACTAAGATTAAGAATCAGATAACAAGGGATGCCTGGGTGGCTCAGTTGGTTAAGCGGCTGCCTTCGGCTCAGGTCATGATCCTGGTGTCCTGGGATGGAGTTCTACATCGGGCTCCTTGCTTAGCAGGGAGCCTGCTTCTCCCTCTGCCTCTGTCTGCCTGTGCTCACGCCCTCTCTCTCTCTCTCTCTCTCTGACAAATAAATAAATTAAATAAATAAAGATTAAACAGCAGAAGCCTACAAGCAGGTGCTGACAAATCTTAAAAAAAAAAAAAGAATCAGATAACAATTCTACTGACATTAATGGAAGAATTGCTCTAATTGACACTGTAGGAACATGGTTTCATACATTTTTGAAGTACAATACATTCTCTGAAAACAGGAAGACATGGGGTGGCCATTGATTAGTACCACCATAGGTAGCTATTCAAGCTCCTATATCACAGTTATGACCCATTTTACTAATAACAGCAACGAATACAAAACTCCCCAGAAGCCTGTTTATATGCTCCCTGTTTACTGCGGTAAAAGTGAACAGGGGAGTTTCAAAAGAGTTTATCCTTTTCTTCTCTCCTATACTTCTGAGTTATATTTTAATACTTAGGATGTTACCAGTCAACCAGTATTCTTTGCTTTCCCTTTTGAAAATGTTAACTTTAAATCAGGGTGTTTTTTTTTTTTCTTGCAGGAGAAAATGAGTTTAGTAATCTGTAGTCTTGTTATGAGGCAGAGCCTACATCGATAAGCAGAATAAAACACATTTAGCTTTCAGGGTAGGTCTGGCCAATAATGATCCTGCACATCAGAGCTGAGATGCTAGATGCTCTCTGCCTGGGAATCTTGCCCAGAGCCTTTTTGGCTGTCATTTTTGCTGTTTCATATTTGCTGTTTCATTTATATGCATCAAATTAACACTAACTCATATTTGGGCAAGAAAAGAAAGATGCTCACCAGTTGCTGGAGTTCAGGAACTCCCAAGAAACTCTCCAAGGAACATAGCTTCTAAATGAGGTTCAGATTTCCATATTTTTAGAAAACATGCATATATAGGGATTATCTATAAAGACATTCAACACACATCCTTAATTCTAGAATTGTGTTGTCTATTAAGGATGTCATGAAAATTTTAAGAGACATGGTTTAGTACAGTATATCTGAGTCTAAAGAGCAGTAACCAATATTATTCTGGTTATACAATGTGTTCGGCAACATTGAGACACAGAAATGTTAAAGGAAACAAGAACTTTTCCCCCCAAAAATGGGGGGAATCAATAAATCACACTTTTTTCATTTCAGAGTTTATAATTCAAAATGATAGTTTCATCTTTTTTTTTTTAATTGCTTTGGGAAAAACTCAGACCAAAATTGCTGATGAGTAAAACTTTATTTAAAAATTTGAGGATCTCAGAGAATCACAATACAATTCAAATCTAATTACAGGAATGGAACACAAAAGTGTGGCAAGTGTCTTGAGTGTGTTTAATTTTTTAACTAAACTTTCAGCAATAGCTCTTTTCACTTAACACTCTAAAACAAATAAACAAATACAGAGTGATTTTGCACTGCTAAGAATTTTTGAAAACCTTCCAGCCATGGACCAGAGTGAAAAGGAATGCTTTGATACATGTTATTTTGTGTGTGCTGAGTACTCGTCTGCAGTAGATTGGGATCACAATGAAAGAAGCTTGACAACACAGTCCTTCCGCAGGCGTTGTGAATCTGAGCTGTCACATAATTCGAAATACCAACATAGGACTCAGAACTGGGGGAAAGGGCGGGATGGAGTACCCAAATGGACCTACAGACATTCAGCTGAAGTATCAAAGCTGAAGCAAAAGTGACCAAGACTGAATAGTGGCCCATTAACTCAACATTCAAACCACCTAACATCAACTGATTAGAATAGTTATTAAAAAGATTTCTCTATTCCTTTATTTTTTCATCTGTTTAATAAATATTTAAAATTTCCCCTATATTCTGTTTTAGTGCCCCCTCGATGTGTTATTTTGATACAGAAATATTATCATTTGGAACATAAAAGTGACTATCCTTATTAATTACTTAAATTAATGGTTTAATCCATTCACTTCTAAAACTGATACAGTTCTGTAAAATGAAAAAGGGTAAACTATGATGCTGACCCTCATCATCTACTGTGGACAAGAATGATATAAATGAGGAATTAGATAACAACACACAACAGCATCTAATTGTATGTCAAACTGGGCAAGACAGTAGGCATTGTAGGAGATGGTATCAGCAGAAAGTGGAGGGCAGAACACTGGACAAGGTGGGGTTGGTAGAATTTTGGATGAGTTGGGATGACAAGATAAAATACTTTAGGTATGAACTGGAGGGAAGATCCCAAATGAGCATGAAAAAGAAGAGACCCACCCTGAGACTTGCGCATGTGCAGAGCAGTGGTCGACAGAGAACAGAAAGACCAGGTCTGGTCATGATGCCCTTGGAAGGCAGGCAGAACCTTGTTCAGTGAGAAGACCACGGAGCCCTGGAGGTTGTTTGAAGGTGAAGATGAAGTGATAAAAGGAGAATTTAGGAGCAGTTTGTAGACTGTATAGCACAGAGAAAAAGTGGAGGCAGAGAGGCTAATAACATAATGGCAGCATCTAGGTGTGAGGCTTTTGGAGCCTGGACTAGACAGGGCAAATTTTATAGCTTCCTGGGGCTACACAAGTTCCTCTGCAAAGGGGCCTTTAAGCTTGTCATTCTGAGATGCCCATCTACAATCAACAACTATCTTGCATTAATAAATATTTTTACCCGAGGATTTATATTCACTGTATGTATCATTAATTCTTTTTTTCCTCTACAGTGATGAGATTTATAGTTTATACTTTTCTGAGGAAAACATGGAGTTTCATCCCAATTTTAATATTTACAAGCTAAAACGTTATACCTATTACTGAAAAAAAAAAAGGTTGACTTAGTTAGAAAAAACATTTTGTAGTTGGTTGAGTTTATGTGGCAAGTTATTTTGGAGTCCGTTTCTTTTGGAGAGATTGATATTGGTTTAAAGTGCAGATCTAAAGTAAAATATTTTAGGGGCGCCTGGGTGGCTCAGTGGGTTAAGCCACTGTCTTCGGCTCAGATCGTGATCTTGGGGTCCTGGGATCGAGTCCCACATCGGGCTCTCTGCTCAGCAGGGAGCCTGCTTCCCTCTCTCTCTGCCTGCCTCTCTGTCTACTGTGATCTCTCTCTCTGACAAATAAATTAATTAATTAAAAAAAAATAAAGTAAAAATTTTAGAAGAGCTCCTTATGTTTGTTTATGAAAAAGTAGAAAGTTATCTGATGGAGACGGGAGAGGAAAAAAATGTTTAACTACAAGGCAATACATGGACCGCATACGTGGAATTCATATTTGCGAATAATATCCTTAAAGCTTGAGTGAAGGTTGCCTGGGTGGCTTGGTCGGTTGGGCATCTGCCTTTAGGGCTCAAGTCATAATCCCAGGACCTTGGAATTGAGTCCCGTGTTGGACTCCCTGTTCATTGGGGAGTCTGCTTCTCTCTCTACCCTTCCCCTCGGCTTGTGATCTCTCTCTCTGTCCCTCGCTCTCTTGCTCTCTCACTCTATCTCAAAATAAATGGGTAAAATCTTAAAAAAAAAAGAGTGAAAATATGATTAAACTAATGTATTTTAACTTCTGTTTTTCACAGAACAAACCTTACCCTTACTGGAATTTATTACTTATTTTAGTAGATGATTCTTCTTTTCCAAAATACCAGAGAAAAAGAGCTGACCTCTGCATTTTTAATAGCATAAAATGCCTAAAATTTAAAAGTATTGTTCAGCAAATATACATTACTTAAGTGAGAGTAGAAAACACTGATGTTAAAGACTGTGTTTGAAACCTTCCTTTAGATTCCTAAGGCTGTTAATCACCGCTCTTAACTGTTAAGATGGCAAGCTTGTATTTCTTGTCAAGTTGGTCATAATGAGTCTCAGTGCCTTGTTTGAGTTCCCACAATTACCCATTGTTTGAGAAAATTAGAAAGAATGGATATCTACCTAAACAGATTACAGTGGTGCTGTCTTGGCCACCTTTCCATCAGTTCTCAAGTCAAAGAGTGAATGCCTTGGCAGCTTTGTACTTACTCAAGCAATGGACTCCGTAATTGTAATTGTGCCCTGATAGACTTTTTAAGTGTAAGCTGTGAAACATTAAGAAGGATCGCATTGTCTAGGTTGTGCGCACTTTACCCTTCTCTATGACCCTGACAATTATATGTGGATTATTGTAAGGATATGGCCAAATGATTTGTGTTCATCAATAGAAGGCATCAGACTCATTACTCTCCAGCTCCTGGGAGTATTTACAGCAGTTTCTTATGGTTTTTTGTATGGTAACTTCTGTTTATTTGTTGATTGTAAAACTATAGTGAAAATATGTGTTATGCTACAGAAAGATCTTATTTTTATGTGAACTATAAATATTTTATTGATTCCATATACTCCATATTTATAAGAAAATATTATTTTAAGCTCATATTTTACACGAATCGATATTAGTAATAGTATTCTTGTTAAATAGTTATATGTAGGTATTTACATATTTTGAAATTCTATGCAATTTAGACAGACACACCCAATGCTCATTATTCCATATTTACAAATTTGCTAATTCACTAAAAAATACTTTTGTGAGCTGAAAATCAATACTCAGGCCACTTTTATGGTCATTGGTGGAGCAGTGAGAAGTTTCAGTCTTGCGACATGCACAATTTCCAGCTGGGGTTGGACAAGGTCATCCCTGCCACCTTCTTTTATTCCCCATACTGTAAACAGGTGTCCTTTTCACTGTCTGCTAACTGCCACATTTTTTTTCAGTTTTGTGCTTTCTGTTGATGATTCCACTATTTTAAAATGGTCCCCCTTGGGCGCCTGGGTGGCTCAGTCGTTAAGCGTCTGCCTTCAGCTCAGGTCATGATCCCAGGGTTGTGGGATGGAGCCCTGCATCGGGCTCCCTGTTCAGCGAGAAGCCTGCTTCTCCCCCTCCCACTCCCCCTGCTTGTGTTCCCTCTCTCACTGTGTCTCTCTGTCAACTAAATAAATAAAATCTTTAAAAATAAAAATGGTCCCCAAGCATAGGTGCTAAAGTTGCTGTCTGGTGTTCCTTCAAAATGAACAAACAAAGCAATAAACAGACCCGTGTTGTGCCATATAGAGAAAATACATGTGTTAGATAAGCTTCTGTCAGGCATCAGGTATAGTGCTACGGACCAGGAATTCAATTCTAATGAATCAACAAGATATATTAAATGAGATGTCTTTAAACACAAACACACAAAAAACACGGTTATGTATTGAACGATTGAAAAAACTATTGTGACCAGACACTTACAGGAACCTACTTCTGTATTTTTCCCAGGAACAGTGGTTTGGTAGTAGGGAATTCAGTGTTCAAAGCAACTTAACAGAACATATAACTACCACAAATAACGAGAATCAACTATATCATCTATTTTTTTTTCTTGTCTGGAAGCCATTTTCGCAGTATTTCATCGTGAGCCATTATGCCTGGTTGTGAATGTGAAATGTATCATCTGAGCAGTCCATCTCATGCCCACCTTTGTTGTAGTGTCCACTGATCCACAGCATCAAATCATTTGCAGGAGAAAAGTGGCTCAGTAGTCTCCAGAATTGTTAACCCCTGGATGCTCGTAGGTTTTTAAACCCAAACTTCCACAATCGGGCTGCTACGAAAGTTTGACTTATTAGGTTTAGACATCATCATTTAAATTTTCAGGAAGGGCTCATAACTGGGATAAGTACAATGGAATCCTGTGGCCTTAGAGCTAGCAACACCTAACGAAGTGCCTTGTATAAATAGGAACTTGCTCTAGACCCTCTATGTCAGAGAGGGTCTAGAGCACGATTTTACATGGTATAACAGTATCATCGATTTGGATTTAGCTGGAAATAATGATTGAGCTTATGCAGATCAAGCTCCTGGTTTTGCAGAAGGGAAATGCCAGGCCCAGAGAGGTTAAGGTGCCTGCCAAGGCCATATGCCGGGGCAGAGCTGGGGAGGCACTGCCTTCGGGCCTCCGAGTGCCTCCCTCCATCACATCACCCTTCCCGTGAAGTCTTGTTGTCAACTCCAGAAGACAGAATAGTTTCTGCTACTCTGAGGGGTCATCCCAAGCCCAACAGGAATTTCTTGTTATCTCATAAAGGTATTAACTTTTCTTCCTCATTAGTTTATTTGTGAACATAAGTCAGATATTCCCAATTAACTTCAAATCTGAATTTTTATCTCTCCTTTGAAGAAGGAAAGCAGTATTTTGAAAGGTACCCTTCTATTAATTTGTGATGACACTCAAATATTTTATTAAAGCTAAACTTTTACTGGCAAAAGAGAAGCTTCACGGTGTTCAGTTTGAAACTCACGATGAATCTTGAGCAAGTCAAGGTAGGAGGCACCATGGACAGGGGAACGTTGAGGAAGAAATGCTTTGAGAAGAATTTACTCCATACAGACTATTTTGGGGGAGCCCAGCACTTCCTCCATGACTCAGTATATGGGACAGGTGATGGGCAGATTCTGCCAATAGAGGAGCTCAGTAAAACCCACTCAGTTATGCCTTGAAGACTTGTTGTTTTTGGAAGGAGTTGGAGAAATTAAGGAATGAGAACAGATCTGTTTTATATCTTGTAGTGATTGGAGGAAGATATATAAGGACAGAGATAGATTTAAGGTACTGCATTTTTCTTTTACTATACATTTTATTACATGGAGCAACATTTCAGCACTGGCTCCCTTCACCAGCGACAAAGAAGGTCCACAGTTAGGAAGTTTTCCATTAGACTCTATTCACACATAGGAAATGAAATGCCATTGGCCTAATGGTATTAATTGTAGGGTTTTATTTCCTCCTTTTTTTTTTAATAAAGATTTTATTTATTTATTTGACAGACAGAGATTACAAGTAGGCAAGAGAGGCAGGCAGGGAGAGAGAGGAGGAAGCAGGCTCTCCGCGGAGCAGAGAGCCCGATGCGGGGCTCGATCCCAGGACCCTGGGATCATGACCTGGGCCGAAAGCAGAGGCTTTAACCCACTGAGCCACCCAGGCGCCCCTTATTTCCTCCTTTTTATAACCCTCTTTGGGATAGATACACATTCCTTGCCCTATGAAAACTTTAGTCAATAAATTTTTCAAGTTCTCTCAGTGATTTAATAACCAGAGCCTGCAGGCCTCCTCTGCGATGACTTTTGGTCAGCATGGTGAAAAGATAGTGACGTGACATCATTTTAATATATATCTAAAACAAAAGACATCCTTTTTTAATGTAATAATTATTTTATTTTTTATTTTTACTAAAGTGTAGTTAATATACAGTGTTATATTCCTTTCAAGTGTACAATATAATGATCCAATAATTCTATGCATTGCTCCGTGCTCATCACTGTAAGTGTACTCTTAATACTCTATATTTCTTTCCTCCATCCCACCCACCTCCCTCTGGCAACCACTAGTTTGTTCTCTGTACTTAAGTGTCTGGCTTTTTGTTTGTTTGTCTCTTTTTTTCTTGTTTGTTCATTTGTTTTGTTTCTTAAATTTCACTTATGAGTGAAATTATACAGTATTTGTCTTTGATCTATTTCACTTAGCATGATACCTTCTGGGTCCACCCATGTTGTTGCAAATGGCAAGATCTCTCTTTTTTTTTAATGGCTGGGTAATACTCTATTATATATATGTATACCACATGTGCTTTTTTTTTTTTAAACTGGAAAATCTTTTTTTTTTAAGGTTTTATTTATTTATTTGACACAGAGAGAGATCACAAGTAGGCAGAGAGGCAGGCAGAGAGAGAGGGGGAAGCAGACTCCCTGCTGAGCAGAGAGCCCAATGTGGGGCTTAATCCCAGGACCTTGAGATCCCGACCCAAGCCAAAGGCAGAGGCTAACCCACTGAGCCACCCAGGGACCTCACCACATGTGCTTTATCTCTCCATCTATGGGTGGACACTTGGGCTGCTTCCATATCTTGGCTACTATAGATAATGCTACAGTAAGCATAAGGGTGCATATATCTTTTCAAATTAAGTGCTTTTATTTAGTTTGGGTAAATGCCCATTAGTGGAATTACTGGGTCAGATGGTAATTCTATTTTTAATTTTTTGAGGAACCTCCAAATTGTTTTCCACAGTGGCTGCCCCAGTTTGCATTCTCACCAACAAACAGTGCATGGGGTCCTTTTCCCAGCATTATCACCAACACTTGTTATTTCATGACTTTTTGATTATAGACTTTATAACAAATATAAGGTGCTCTCTCATTGTGGTTTTGATTTGCGTTTTCCTGATGATGAGTGATGTTGAGCGTCTTTTCTCATATGTGAGTTTATTTAATTAAAGATAATGAAAAAAGTATATGGTAAAAGCCTTTGGCACATCTTCCACTATATTTTTCATCCCTTCTTATTTTCCTCAAACATATGAAGCAATCAACAAATAAAATGGAATACTTTGATGTTTTCAGAAAGATGCTCTGCTCTGCAGGGATCTCAAAAGAATAAAGAACATGTTCCCTGCTTTCCAGAATGTAATGTTTATTACACCAGGTTCTAAGAAATATAAGTGTCACATAAGATATCCATAAGACAATGGGTAAGAATGGTGTTCCTTGATCTAAATTTCAGAAACATGGTCTACTACAAACTTTCCCTACAACTTGACACAAACTGAAGTTTTTTCCTTTTCCCTGTTAAGGAAACCCAGTTACAGCCATTGAACCCAGCATTCCCTAGGATGTATTTGACAGAGAAATTTTTTTTTAAGTCATATCTTTCAAAATCCCTTGGGATACTGGTGTTCTATGGAGAAAGTTTGGGAAATTATGGAGTAAAGAGCCTCACAAAACATTTTATTACTAATGTTTGAGTGCAGACTCAAAGCCCTGAAACTGTAGAGAAGACATAGATCATTATGATATAGTTTGGTGAAGAAAAGAATCTTAGAGGAACTTTAAAAGAAATAAAAGTGTGATTGGAAAAAAGCAGAACACTGAGGTGAACAAAAGGGAACTCACATCTTAACTCCCAAAATGGTGATATTGATCATTCTGGAGAGTATGGGGGAGTGGGCAAAGGTGCAGGCAACAATTACTAGGAACTTTCCTTTTCTGAGTTATAAATTTCTGTATTATTTATGTGGGTTTTTTTTTTACAATGCTTATTCTATAACATACTGGCTTGCTCTTATAATCAAAATATATTTCCCTAAAACTCACTAAGGTTTACCTATCAGATTAACAAGGAATATGTATAGATCTTCCCTCATAATTCTATGTGTATGTGTGTGTTTGTGTGTATGTGTGTGTGTGCATGCACACACACAATATTTACAAACAGGTAGGCAAATATAATATCTTGGTCAAAAACAAATTGAAACACCAAGGTCAACCTGTGCTGCAAATGTGGGCAGCACCTGTTGTTTATTTACTTCTCAAGTGTGGCTGACTTCAGGGATAAGAATGAACAATGTGGTCTCTTACTACATTTCCCTTTTGGTTAGTCATCCAACCACTATGTGGTTGATTTATACCTGAAATGAATGAGCTGGGGGCTGAGCTGAAAATAGTCATCTTGTGTTTCCTAACTATAGTTTGGCTTCTGTAGGAACTTCTTTGTGGTCATCTATTTCAATATATCCATGTTTTAAGTATATTTTATTTTAAAAATGGCAAATTCAGTTGTTTAATACTTAATAAGCCACTTATGCCTAAGACACAAGATATGTTTTTGATCTGGAAGCATAACCAAGTTTGAAGGTAACTAAACTCAAAACCCTCAACAGAGGAAATATTTTCTAAATATTGTCGGCTTGTAAAGCACCTTCCTCTCCCTGACATATTATTGTGAAGGGCATTTTCTGAATCTAGGCAAAAGATACATATGACCTTTCCTGTTGAGCATATAAATAAATGAATTTACAGGTATGTGCAGCAAAGTATAAGCATAACACAGGGACAACAGACAAGGTTGAACCATGTAGAGTTGCTGAAATTCTATTGTTTCTGAAATCTGTTGATGGCAATAGCTCGCTCCTGAGTGGTCTCTCCTCACTTCAGTAGACAGTTTGCCAGCTGTGTTGGGTCAGCATTTTGACTCCAGTCACCTTCCCAGTTTGGGTCAGCATCCCTCTCTTCCCGCCTCCAGCTGGGTCATCTTATTCTCTCTCTTGGTGTCTCTGAAACATTACTGCTCAGGGCGATTACTTAGAGCAGTCCTGATACACTAATCCATTTCTTGGTTTGCAGATTCCCTGACTTCAGACCTCAAAGGTCAGAGGAAGTCCCAGTGTCGAGCTCAGTGTCACAGACAAAATCTGTCAACTACTGTTGCTCTTTCTTTATATCTGACCCTATTTCTGCTACTACTGATGTTGTCTAAGAGCATCCAGAAGCCCCAGAAATTCAGGTGCCCAAGAGGTCAACTTCTGATTGTCTGATGTCACTTCTCAGTTGCTTGGCAGGAGTTCTAAAGGCCTGTAGAGAAGACTGGCTCTAAGATCAACACTGTTGAGAAAATGTTCCCCCCAAATTCAAGCATGCTTCTTTATTTTCCATGGATTTCATTCTCCATTGCCCCCTCTATGGTTACAGATCAAAATAACTCTCAGCTTCCATGAATTAAGTATATAAATTTTGATGTGACTGTTCAGTAGTTTGATTACCACCATACGTGTATTACGTATACAATGTCAACACGATGATCGGAAAATAGAAAATTACAGTGGGTTTTCTCTTCATGCCATTTCAGTAATACCAAATCAAATGACCCAGTTGAGGAGAATTAGATTTTATAGGAGGTGCTAAAAATGATCCAATGAGTTCTGTAACAGACATTTTTTAGTAGACACAAAAACACTTGTTCATTATGGCTTTTCCATGGTGTCAAAGGCTGCACTGCCTTCTTAGCTTTTGCAAAGAAATTCTGTAACCATTAGAGCATTTGTCATAGACTCTACCTCCAAAAACTACTATCAGTCTGAATGCAAGCTGCCCTGCCAAAAAACTGGTTTTCAGATTCTTCCTTTCAAAAATCTAGTATAGAAACAGACCTAAAAAGGCCTGTATGTTCTATTCACTAGTGAATAAATGGATATCTATTTGCCATTAAATATAGCATTTAACTAGTACAAGTCGATGAGTAATTTTTGAGCTGCTGCTTTGTGTAAGGCCCTACTGGGTCATACTGGGGCCTAGTAGGTGTTCAATGAATTTTTCTTAAATAGTAGTCAAAGAGGTAAGACAAAGGCCTGTTTCTCATGAACCTTATAATCTTCTCACGGGAGTACCATGTGTCTGTAAAATGCTTTCATTTCCTGACGTATGTAATCAAATCCTACCTACACAGGGATTAGACATCTCATTTTACAAAGGAGAAAGCCGAAACTCAGAAGAGATAAGAGATTCAGCCAAGAGTTCTGTATTAGTCAGGTCCTCCAGAGAACCAGAATCAACAGGAAAGATAAACACAGGTTATTTATTGTGAGGAATTGTCTCATGCAATTATGGAGGATGGAAAGTCCCATGATCTGCCATCTGCTTGCTCGAAGCCAGTGGCCTAATTCAGTCCCAAGGCCTGAGAATCAGGGGAGCTGATGGTGTAGACCCCAGTCCAGGGGCAGGAGAAAATGAGATGATATGTCCCAGCTCAAGCAGAAAGGCAGGAATAAAAGGGTGAATTCCTCCTTCTTCTGCTTTTTATTCTATTCAGGCCATCCATAGATTGGATAATACACACACACACACACACACGCACACGCATGCACACGCACATGTTCATGCACAGGGAGGGCAATTTACTTAACCGTGTCGACCAGTTCAAATGCTAATCTCATCTGAGACAACCTCACAGATGCACTCAGATATAATGCTTACTCTAGGCGCCTCATGGCCAGTCAAGCTGACATAAAATGAACCATCACAAGTTCCAAGGTAGTTTCAGGAAGTCAAACTAAAATCGAGGCCTTCTAATGCCTTAGGTAACACTAGTTCAACCAAACCTCCCTCCTCACTAAATCAAGCAGACAGGAAGCATCTTGGCAAACAGAAGAAAACAATATCCTTTCATTCATTCATTCATTCATTCACTCACGGATGCCCCAAATGAGTAGAATAAGGTCACACTTTCAACAACATGTGGCCCTCAGTTCATAGTTTACTGTCATAGATGATTGGTTATCACAGTCATATTATATTGATGGGATTGTAAATTTTTTAGTGAAAACAGTAAAAAGAAAATCCGTCTCTAAAAAAAAAATTTGTTTTACTCAGTGGGAAGAAAATGTTAAAACTTTAGGACCCACGGTACTTTTTAGAGATGCCATAGATTTTTTTCAAACATTTAATGTTAGAACGTTATTCTCATATGCATTTTTAATGCATGTATGTATGCACATTACAGCACTTGCTTTGTAGGGTTTTGTAGAAATCCTTTAAAAGACTGATTATTATGGAAAATCATTCTGAAATTTGAGAACATTAAATTACCTTCTGTTTCCCAAAGCTTCATGACAAAGAGAGATGCCCTAGAAAACTTTCAAAGCTCTTAAAATTTTACAAGGATGGAAAGGTTGCCTGACATCCATTTCAGATAATAGTACCTGATTTCTCTGCTATTGCTCTTCTCTCAGTGATGGTTTTCCACCAAGCAAATTAAACACAGAAGAGAAAGATCAAATAGTCTTCCGATAGGTGGATACCCATTTTATCTAATAAAAATGACAAAACAGGAATAATGAAGAAAGGAAACTGCTTTTCTCCTGGTTCTGTCAGTTGCAAAGTAGTATTGAATTTAGCTCTGCCCCCCAGAATTTCAAAGTATGTGACATTCCTTTGTCTTCATCTATTTGTCCTTTGGTTATTTCTGTATTTAAAGAGACAGAAAGCATTCAGTCCTATACATAAAATTGTTCCTATCTTCTAAATTTATTTTGAATGATAACCTTTAAATCTGGAACAAATTCTGCAGTAAAAGTATACTCGTGATGGGCCCTTTATCACAGGGACTTGAGTAGGAAACGACATGCTGAAAACCTTTGGGAGGATGACCTACAGAACAGTGGAAGTCATATTGTTGCCCTTCAACTGTAAATCAAAGGCAAATCTGGCCCATTGCCTGTTTTTCTAAATAAAGTTTTATTAGAACACAGCCAGGCTCATTCGTTTATGTATAGTCTGTGGCTGCTTTTGCACTGCAACTGCAGAGCTGAGTAGCTGCAAGAGAAACCATATGACTCATAAAGTCTGAAATATTTACTACCTGGTCCTTTACGGAAGTTTGCCAAACCCTGTTATAATTCTTTCTCCTTTCCTTTCCTCTCCTGCAGATGATAATAACTAGTAGGAAAAGACATAACCTAAACTCTCTTATGGCAAGAAGCAGAACATAATGCATTTTTTCCTGAATTGCACAGGTGATATTTCTGGGTCCCTGACAGCCTCATGCCTTTTGAAGGACCAGGAATCAGAAGTCATCCCTGGCTCTTCAGTCGTAATGGCCTTCCTGCCACTGTCCTCTGAACAGAAGCAGAACCTCAGAGGATTTAGGGCAAAACATCCATACCGTTAACCACTTTTGACTTTTTACATCACCACTTACTTTGTTTTAGTTTCAACTATGCACCTGAAACAATAACAACAAAATTCACGTTAACATCTCCAGAATTTTCAGTGTAAGGTATAATATTACATGAGATACAGCCACATTTTGTCTCCCCTCCCCCCTCCATCGTGTTTACATCCACATGGAACCATCAACTTCAATGTTTTGGTCACAAAACAAGCAAGCAAACACACAAAGAAATGTTGATGACTATCTAGATAGCCGCAGAGAGAGAACACAGACCCTTCTACTCAGTTACCAGGCCCAGGAGGAGCATCTACAGTCTTTAAAGCTGACTGCAAATATATTTTTGGAGGCAGGAAGCATGTGCTATCTGTGTCTGTTTGCAGCTTGCTAACTTTGCTGGTCCATAGAATACTTCAGTGACTCCACATAGTGTGGCGCAGGCTTCCAGCTTCCTTTCAGCTCGAGTCACCGAGCACAAGTGCCATTGTAGGCCCATCGCAAGAGAAAGATGTATCTTTCGTATCCCTGAGTATAGGTATTTACATGTAGGTTCAGAGTTTATGGTTATTACCCGCTGGAGACATCTGTCTGCTGGGTTTATTTTTTCCTGATGTTGGACTACATCATAAGTCCTACTGCCAAGAGTCCTTTAACTAGTTGGGAAGATGTTGTTTTCTGTTGTTTTAGTCACTTTACTACTTTATTTCTGTAGGCCAAATGGAGTAGAGAAAATTGGTAGCAATTCCCCACTCCAGAGCCCCATAGCTAAAACTGGCTCCATTTGGTCACAAGCTTTTATTTTGCCAGAGCTTGAAGATTTCATTGCATAAGAAGTGATGGGTCCCCTTGTGTGTATGTGTAATAAAGAGTTACACTGAGATTTCCCATGAAGTGTGAATGCTCTCAGAAAACCTTTCAAGGAAAATTTGCTTTGAAAGCAAGTGGATCACATGGGTCTAATCAGTTGAAAGGAACAAAATTAGTAATTGATTTTTTATTATCAAATACATTACTGTAAAATAGCTTTTATAAAAAAAATAGCTTTTGTTGGCAGGGAAAAATAACTTTCAGCTCAGCTTTATCCCCTCTTACTTTTGTTCTCAATAATAGTATTTAAATAAATGTACTTACAGAATTTCTGTTTTTCATTTTCAGATAATGTAATGGTTTTTATCATCTTATCTATGAAAATTACGGTGATTAAGTCATTATTTGCCTAATAAATTTACAACCTTTTTCATGGAAAAAAATGATTCGGGTCAGACAGCTATTGTCAAACATCTTTTAACATATGTCTTCAACCTTTGCCGTAGCTTCTTGCATAAACAGACCTTTTGAAACAAAGCATGGAAAATTTAATCCACATGGGCTCATATTATCAAAACTATTAGACTAGATTATTTTCCATGGTGTCAGCACCAAAATTATCTCTTGAAAATATGACTTTAAAAGGAACATTCACATAGATTTTGCAAATGTTTTTTCTCCCTCACCCTATACGGGTAACTTTTATTTCATTCATGGCTATAATTAGCACGTTCTGATGTAGCCCCTTTCTCAGTCAGCATACATGGATTGCCTGTTCCTTAGCATGGTGGCCTTGGGCAGCAGTCCTTAGTGATCTTTTTTTTTTTATTATTATTATTTTTATTTTTTAGAGATTTTATTTATTTGAGAGAGAGAGAGAGTACAAGCAGGGCCGGGTCAGCCGAGGGAGAGGAAGAAGCCTACTCCCCCTTGAGCAGGAAACCTGACACGGGGCTTGATCTCAAGAACCCAGGATCATGGCCTGAGCTGAAGGCAGACGCTTAATCAACTGAGCCACCCTGGCGCCCCATTTGGGATCATTTTTTATGATTAATCTCTAAGTGTCAATTCAGCTGAGGCTCATTCCATGTATAACTGCAGCCCAGCAGCTTCACGATGCTCTGACCCATTTATTTAGGGCAGCCTCGTGCTTTCCCAGAAACTAAAGTAATGAGGAACAGGACACAGAGGTCCAACTCACCCAAGCTCCTTTGTGTCAAGAAAATAAGATGACATCAGGACGCCTGAGTGGCTCAGTCAGTTAAGCATCTGCCTTCGGCTCAGGTCATGATCTCAGAGTCCTGGGATCGAATCCCACATTGGGCTCCCTGCTCAGCGAGGAGCCTATTTGTCCCTCTGCCTGCTGCTCCCCCTGCTTGTGCTCTCTCTCTCTCTCTGACAAATAAATAAATAAAATCTTAGAAAGAAAGGAAGAAAAAGAAAAAATACCATGACAAGTCAACCTTGAGAATATTGTCACACAGGTCCAAACCCAACGATTACATCATCATTCACATGGATTTGCTCAGACACACAAATTACATGAGCACCTCAGACCTTCTCGTGCAATTTCATGTGTTCCATTTTCAAATGTCTTGCTTTGTAAGCAGAGATTTTCAATGCTAAATCACTTTAATTCTTTGTCTCAGTAATTACCTTGTTAATAAAAACTTGTACAAATTATACAGCCTTTACATGTCAGTTGGCATTTTAACTCGATTTGGTTATTTATATACTTGTTTTTTCTTTTGAAATACAAATTTTGATTTTGACACTATCTCATTTAATCAGCTCTAGGGGAAAGGTAAGGAGGTATGTGGAAAGGAGGCTGAAGGGGAAGAAGCATGGGCTTGGGGCCCAGCTCACATGCGGCTGTAGGCCCACGAGGTGCATACAGAAGATGACATGCCCTGTCCCATCCCAGTATCATATCACAGCATGAGATTGTGCAGAAAATAGGAAGGAAGCTGGGCCTCTGTGGAAGAATGGAGGAATTCGTGGTCTGGTGGGGATCTTAAAGCCAGACAAAGGAGTTTGGCTATGACAGCAAGAGAGGAGCCGTAAGTTTTAAAATAAGGAGTCGGCATGATAAAAGCCGTCCTCTAGGGAGCAGGCACTGGAAGGTCTCGACAGGCGGAATTCCAAATGCACTGTTGCTTCAGCTTGGCAGGTCAGGGGATTTACTGTTGGAATTCAACAAATGACAGCTTTTTAGTAAGGCCTGCCCTGGCACTCTGTCCAGACTTTCAAATCCCCTAACGTGTGCAACGTGTGACATTTTTTCCTCCTTAGTGTAGCGATCACTCTCTGACACTGTATGTATTTTATTTATTTACATTGTTCATGACCCAGCTGTTCCACTAAAGTGTAAGTTCTGTAAGAGCAGGGAATTTTGTCTGTTTTCTTCACTGTGATGCCTTCACCACCTAGAACACTGCGGTATGCGTAGCAGCCCCTAAGGAATACATGCGGCATGAATAAATGAATTGATGTGTACACGTATCCCCCCTTTCCAAAAGGTGGCGTGACACCACTTCACCTTTTCAAAAGACCTACATCAGTGCCATTTTTTGCTGAGAGAAATCTGAAGAGGATTTTCACTTTTGCAAAAAAAAATGCCGTTCCCATACTGATGTAGGTTTTTCCTAAAAGCAAAGCGGTGCACTGTGCCCTTTTGGAAAGCAGGGAATACTCCACTTTATGCCATTTGGGCTTATGAAACTTTTCTTTGTAGCACTATACTCCTCCTGTAGCAGAAACCCGTACTTGTACCAGGCCTGACTCCTGGTTACTGGTAATTAAGGGGCGAATAAGAGAGGCAAGGTTACTGCCCTCGCGGAGCTTACATTCTAGAAGAGGAGACAAATAAGTAAGAATTCCAGATGGTGCTGTGCTCAGAGGAAAATATAACAGCGTAACCAGAATACTGAATGTTAAGGGGGCACCTGGGTGGCTCAGTTGGTTAAGCTGAAGCGTAGGACTCTTATTTTCAGCTCAGGTTGGGGGTCATGGGATCAAGCCCCAGGTCAGCTCTGCACTCCCCACAGTCCACTTGAGATTCTCTCCCGGTGCCCCTCCCCCCACACATGTGCTCATGCTCTCTCTAGATAAATCAATAAAATTTTTAAAAAAATACAAACTATTAAGTAGAATGCTCCCCTATTACGTACACTGATTATGTGACAGTAGGAGAGACTGCTTTTGTGTTTTATTTTTTATTTTAAATTCACCGTTTCTGAACAATATCCAGTGATGTCTGGTGTCAGCTGTGTTTCGTGGAACGGCCGCAGAAACAGAGCTTGCAGCGGCAAGAACCTGACTAATGCATTTCTAAATTGCCCACCTCGGGCTCTTTAAGAAATAGTGTTCTGTTGCCTTGTTCCTTTTCTTCAACACCACCATTCCAGTCATTCCATCCATCCATCAGCGGCCTACATGGTGCATTAGAGTGAAAAATGTGCTTTCTTACTACTAATGAATATAGAGTTTTTTAATTTAATTTTGATAGGCCACAATCTATTCAATTCATTCCACATCGAGGGAGCGTCTTCACAGGATTCAAACTTGTGATGGGTACCCAGAGATGAGGCAGCAACTGGGGAGACTCTGAACCTTCCAATCTCAAGGCCACTTCTGAAGAAAGCTGTGATCCTTTTAAGAAACAGACTAAAGCATAGACTACAGATAAGAGAACATGGTTAGAAGTTAGGAAAACACTACTTAGTAACAGTAAAAACAAGAGATTGGAAGCCCTGGATAGAGACCAATTAGAGGAGCTAAAAGAAGGAGCCTTGAAAGATACCAATCTTGTCTACCCAGAAATTCTTTAAAGAACTCAGGTGCTTACTTTGTGTTTTTAAAGATAGAGAAAATGGAAGGCATATAACTAGGAATATATTTTTTTAAAGAATCATGGTCTGTAAGAATAATTTCAGATAGGCTAAAAGCCAGATAAACCAGAACATATCTCTCTCTCTCTCTCTCTCACACACACACACACACACACACACACGTCTTCTTTTTCTTGAAAACAACAACAACAAAAGGAATAGGAGAAGATATAGTCCTACTGTTGAGGACCAGTACTGTTAAAATAACACAGAGAAAGCAGAATATTCAAATCTTAACTTACTCCTTCACTGCCATTTAAAAAAAAATTATTTTTAAACTGAAAGGGATTTTTTACTTATTTTTTAAAGATTTTATTTGCTTATTTGACAGAGAGAGAGAGTGAGATCACAAGTAGGCAGAGAAGCAGGCAGAGAGAGATGGGGAAGCAGGCACCCTGCCGAGCAGAGAGCCTGATGCAGGACTTGATCCCAGGACCCTGAGAGCATTACCCGAGCCGAAGGCAGAGGCTTAACCCACTGAGCCACCCAGGAGTGATTCAGAGAAAATGAAAATATATCATGGGCAAATTATTGGCCACTTTCAAAGAGTTTCTCTTGCTGGGTCCGGATTTATTATGTTAGAAGCCATCAATGGATTTGTGGATGAAATTGAAGAACTTTTACTAATAAACTTGAATAAATCTTGAAAAATGCAATAGGAGCCAAATGACCAGAGAGAAGAAAATATTCTGAGTCTCAGAAAAAAAAAAAAAAGAGTAAAGTAGGGGCCTTGAACTTTGTATATTGATAAGCTCAATTACAACTCCTAGAAATACTCCAGACAGAATATTAAGCAAATGATTTCTAATAAACTCAAATGAATGACTGATTACTAAAAAGAAACATAAGTTCACCAAGAGCAAGGAACACAAAACTATGGTTATTTCCTATTTTGCTAGGTTTGCCAGCTTGCTTTATCAGGGGAATAGAATAGAAGAAATGTCTCGATTTCAGCAAAGCACTGAGAAGTGTTTTATAACAACCTTGAGGAAAAGGAGGAGAAATTCAGGCAGGATGATATGACTCTTGGGAGGATTTGTACCTGGTGTGAGAAGTCTCCAGAGATAAAGGCAAGTAAAATTCCATAATCCATCAAGTCAATTGCATCATCTGTTGCTTCTGGAACAAATGATGGATGGGATTTTACTTTATGGAGACAGTGATCTTTGAACATGTTTTTCTCCTTGTCTTGGCTGCTAGGAAGCTCAGAGGTAGATTTGTGACCCATGTTAAAAGTGACACAGATTGGGACGCCTGGGTGGCTCAGTTGGTTGGACGACTGACTTCGGCTCAGGTCATGATCCCGGAGACCCGGGATCGAGTCCCGCATCAGGCTCCCAGCTCCACGGGGAGTCTGCTTCTCCCTCTGACCTTCTCCTCGCTCATGCTCTCTCACTGCCTCTCTCTCAAATAAATAAAATCTTTAAAAAAAAAAAAAAAGTGACACAGATCCGGGGCGCCTGTGTGGCTCAGTGGGTTAAAGCTTCTGCCTTCAGCTCAGGTCATGATCCCAGGGTCCTGGGATTGAGCCCCACATCGGGCTCTCTGCTCAGCAGAGAGCCTGCTTCCCCCTCTCTCTACCTGCCTCTCTGCCTACTTGTGATCTCTCTCTGTCAAATAAATAAATAAAATCTTTAAGAAAAAAAAAAGTGACACAGATCCTTCTGGTATACCTATCTATGGATTAACTTCATTCCAGACCTCTTTGTATTATCCCATCATGACCTTACCTTCACTGTGTTATTTCAGTCACAAATATTTACAGGCACTGGGAACTCAGGGATGGTCTGTGCCTAACAGGGTTTTCAGTTTAGTGGAAAACAGACCTTGGCTTATTTTTAACCCACTTATACCGTATGTATTTTGTTAACAGTCTCGAGTCTTTTCTAAGTGATATAGGGTATTAGGGATATAGTTGACTGACTACAAAAGTGATAAGATGCAGTTTTGTCTATCACTTCCTTTTTCCTTGAAATGGGAGTATTATTAATGTAGCCTAAAGTTACAGTATGTTTAATGAAGCAAATGACAACGTTGGCTCAAATTTAACTTAATGTAAACCAAACTTAAGAGATTTGATCTCTCACTTCTACTGAAAAGTTTTTTACATTTGTATTTTTACATTTTGTTATGTTAATCTTGATTCATTTATTCTTAGTATGAACTACCAACTCCCTACTCCAGGAAATCTCCAAGTGTCCTACACTTGTCTTCAGAGTTTTATTACCAAAAAAAAAAAAAAAAAATTGGTTCATCTCTGGAGACTTCTCACACCAGGTACAAATCCTCCCAAGAGTCATATCATCCTGCCTGAATTTCTCCTCCTTTTCCTCAAGGTTGTTATAAAACACTTCTCAGTGCTTTGCTGAAATCGACACATTTCTTCTATTCTATTCCCCTGATAAAGCAAGCTGGCAAACCTAGCAAAATGGGAAATAACCATAGTTTTGTGTTCCTTGCTCTTGGTGAACTTATGTTTCTTTTTAGTAATCAGTCATTCATTTGAGTTTATTAGAAATCATTTGCTTAATATTCTATCTGGAATATTTCTAGGAGTTGTAATTGAGCTTATCAATATACAAAGTTCAAGGCCCCTACTTTACTCTTTTTTTTTTTTTTCTGAGACTCAGAATATTTTCTTCTCTCTGGTCATTTGGCTCCTATTGCATTTTTCAAGATTTATTCAAGTTTATTAGTAAAAGTTCTTCAATTTCATCCACAAATCCATTGATGGCTTCTAACATAATAAATCCAGACCAAACAACAGAAACCCTGTAAAAATAGCCAAGTTTACTCACCTTATTGCAAGAAAAATCTCCTGGAGAAAAATTTTCACATGATACCTCATTGAGGAAATACAATGTGAAATAAAGAGAAACTCTTACAGTATAGTAAATTAGCTGACTGCTTTTTGCTGTTCAAGAAAATGATAAAAAGTCAAACACAGTTTAGTGAAAGGAATTCCATGACTGAGAAAGGTGATTAGACCCAATACACAGATTATCAATGATCACATTTTCTTCCCTGGACTGTGATAGGAAAGATACAGGAAAATAAGCAAATGCTTATCTTCAAGACAGTCCTTTTTGAAACCAAATTTTTGCTAACAACTGAGCATGACGAGTTTGAATTTAGATTCCCTGGCAAGAAGCGACAGTGCCGATACTTTATGTTGACAACTAAATGTTAAATCTTTTGCTCAGACTGGGGGATAACAATGGACCTGCATTAAACTTGGAGAGATGTGGGACCAGACTGGGTCCTTTAAAGAACAGTGACAGGGAGACTGACAGTTGTGAATATTGTTTCATATACTGAGTAGACAAAGAACTGGGCTGAGTGTAATCTGAAGACTGACAGAAAAGTCATGATGATAAAATCAACCTCAAATATCTGCAAAAAGAACACAGGGAGGAGGGAGCACCAGTCCTTGTGGTCAGAGCCTCAGGGACGACCTGGAAGTCAAGGGCGTGAATAGGGAGACTTGACCCAGAGGGGGAAAGCAGTCTTCCGGCAGGAGAGTGGCCTATAACAGCAGCACTGTGCTGCTTTAGGGCTGGGAGAGTTCTGGAGGCTGGAGAGGTTCAAGGAGGAGCTGCACCATCCTCTATCAGCAATGTAAAAATAATCCCTGTTTTGAGAGGGTGCTAAATCAGAAATCCTTCAAGCCACCTGGATCCCTGATCCTGGAGTGAGAATCAAGCTGAGCATGCCCTTTGTCTCTGTTTAGTGGGTTCCAGGGGCTGCTCTGGAGGGAGGCTCTTGAACTGCCCATGGTTCTCTTGCCTTGTTTCAGTTCATTTACAGGAGCCACAGTCCTCTACAGAAACACACTATGCTAGCCCAAACAGCTGTTTCCCATCCCCACTGGTTTCCTAACACCACACATGTAAAATGCCAACAGTTCGTTTTTGAAAACTGCTAGCTGATGACCCTATTTTTGCAACTTCACAGAGATTACAGTGATAGGATTTATTCATTAGGGTCTTTATTAATATTTAGAGCTCGTTGCACTTAAAAAGCAGAATCATGCAGTGTGGGTTTTCTGTGTTTGTTTTTGGTTTTGGTTTTTGGGTTTGTTTTTTTTTTAGTTTCCAGTTTTTACATGCAGTTTTTAATCAAATACTCCAAATCATCCTTAAAGACACCAAAAATGTCATATTTAATTTTTATTGTTCTGCAGTGGAAGCTGGGTGCAGTATGGATAGATTTCATGTGCAAAATGCCCTTCTTTTATGGAAAAATTATGCAGAAAGGACGTTTTGCAAAATGCCAAGTTTAGAAAGAAGGGGTAAATTTAGGAGGCTAGAAGAAGAAAGTGGGCTCCAGCCATTCCTCTGATAACGAGATTCTGATTTCATTAGGCAGCATGTCCTCCAGGCAATGCCATGTCAGTGGGTCATCTTTGCTCACTAACACCAGCAGGTGAACGCCAGTCATCCCCATTCATGATGCATTCATGAGGCCTTCCATCAAACATACTGAAACATACACTTTATCAAAGCAATACTTAAAAATTTATGAAAAGTCAGAGGCAGGGCTGAATTTCCTTCAAAAGGTATTTCCAAAGAATTGTTTTCTTGAAACTCCTATATCTACTTCCTGTTAACATCTCTATTTTATTTTATTTTTTATTTCTTTTCAGCGTAACAGAATTCATAGTTTTACACCACACCCAGTGCTCCATGCAATGCGTGCCCTCCACAATACCCACCACCAGGCTCCTCCAACCTCCCACCCCCCGCCCCTTCAAAACCCTCAGGTTATTTTTCAGAGTCCATGGTCTCTCATGGTTCATCTCCCCCCCAATTTCCCTCAACTCCCTTCTCCTCTCCATCTCCCCATGTCCTCCGTGTTATTTGTTATGCTCCGCAAATAAGTGAAACCATATGATAGTTGACTCTCTCTGCTTGACTTATTTTACTCAGCATAATCTCTTCCAGTCCCGTCCATGTTGCTACAAAAGTCGGGTATTCATCCT
>PISX010016382.1:0-46390 GCA_004024625.1 Mellivora capensis
GGGTGGGGTAATGGACATTGGGGAGGGTATGTGCTATGGTTAGTGCTGTGAAGTGTGTAAACCTGGCGATTCACAGACATGTACCCCTGGGGATAAAAATTTGTTTATAAAAAATAAAAATTAAAAAAAATTAATGAAGCAAGAATTTTAATGATTTTTTTAAAGATTTTATTTATTTATTTTACAGACAGAGATTACAAGTAGGCAAGAGAGGCAGGCAGGGAGAGAGAGGAGGAAGCAGGCTCTCCGCAGAGCAGAGAGCCCGATGTGGGGCTCGATCCCAGGACCCTGGGATCATGACCTGATCCGAAAGCAGAGGCTTTAACCCACTGAGCCACCCAGGCGCCCCAAGAATTTTAACAATTTTTTAAAAGAGTTATAATGTCTTGTATGCACATAAGGCTGTGAAATTTTTAAGGTATTTTCACATTTCAGTAAAGGATTTTGCAGAGGAGGAGGTAGGCCTTGGGTAGTTTAAGTGGCAGGACCTGGACTTGCTATTCTACGTGCTACCCATTACTGATTGAGTAAAATGCACTCAGCCAGTCCAAGTCTTCCTGATTTGATAGAGTTATAAAACCCTGTGTGTTTGTATGGGGCGCCTGGGTGGCTCAGTGGGTTAAAGCCTCTGTTTTCAGCTCAGGTCATGATCCCAGAGTCCTGGGATAGAGCCCCACATCAGGCTCTCTGCTCAGCAGGGAGCCTGCTTCCCCCTCTCTCTCTGCCTGCCTCTATGCCTACTTGTGATCTCTCTTTGTCAAATAAATAAATAAAACCTTTAAAAAACAAAACAACAAAACCCTGTGTGTTGAGTTTGTTTATGCTGGGTAGACCTTGACCCTAATGGTGACAAAAATATCTGTAATGGAGATGACGTATTAAAATTACTTTTCAGATGTATTTTCATCTGTTGTAAATCTTGATATTTTGGGGCTTCTCACTTACTGAAATGATGGGCTCAATAGACCAATGGAAGTGGTTTTTCTAAGTATCAGTAGACTATCAAGAATCTGGTCTGGAGGGCTCAGATCATTCAGTTTTTTAATGAAGATTCAGAAGATTGCTGTTCTGCCTCTGTAGGTTGAGTCACGGGTCTTGCTGCCCTTGGGTAGAAGGAAAAGGTGATGTGAAGAGAGGTAAATAAAGTCTGCCTTTCTAGTCTGGGAAGATTAAAGGGCAAAGGAGAAAGTGAGATGTCAAGGTTCTTGTTTCTCTTCTTCTGTTAGGGTCCAGTGTGAGATAGGGAAGGCAGTGTAGCTTTAGAATGTATCGTCCATATTGGAATGAAAAAGCCAAAGAAACATTTGTTCCTTTGGACTAGTGTGGTGAAGACTGAAGCCCTGTTGGAAAATCGTAGCTGTGGGCCCAGTACCATGGCCAGCATGGCAAGTGCGCAAACTCAGGTGGTGTCAGGAGTCCAGGTCAGCAATTCTGGACCCCCTTAGCCTGTGCTTGGTACCAGGACTTTTAAGTTACTTCATGTCCTAGGGAGGGGAGATGGAGATGCTGGGGGTCCTGGTGAAGCAGCTGAGGCTCTATTTTAGGACAGCATTCATTCTGGGTGAGCACTTAAAGATGGAGATGAATAACTAGGAGCATGAGTTCCTACAGTGGGTGCTAGCATATAACCTCAAATGGCAAGGCATACCCATTTGTATCTCTGTGGTCACTAGTTCTGGGAGAATCTCAGTCTGTCTTCTCTGCAGTAGAGACTCAGTGAGAATCCAGATGACCCAATGTGGCTCTGAGGACTCCTTCTTCTCTGTCACACTGTTATGTATGATCATTGCTATCCTCTTCAACCAGCCACCATCTTGGATTGGAGGATGCGGAGGGAGAAAACAAATCAAACAGTTAAAGTGACTGCTGTAATTGTAGTTTGCTGGATTGGAAAGGCATTTAATTTTTTCCCAGGTTTTCTTTAGTGGGTAGGGGCTTATGAGGATAATCATATGGGCTATGGAGAGGAAGTATAAATTCCTATATTTTATCAAAGGTAAGATACCATTGATTGTTAAAAGAACCATTATTTTATGAATTGCTGAGAAACCAAAACCAAACCAAAACAAAACCAAACAAACAAAAAAAACCCCAACCATATCAGTCAGGGTTCAACTAGAGAAACAGAACTATTAGGAGATATATATTAAGAGATTTATTACAGGGGATTGGCTGTATGATTGTGGGGGCTAGCTGTTGAGTCCAAAATACTTAGGGCTGGCTGTGAGGAAGAGCAGGCTGCAACTCTTGGGCATGAGGTGAAGCTCTTGTCTACAGGCAAAATTCTGCCTTCATCAGGGAAGCGTTAGCTTTGCTCTGAAGGCCTTTCAGCAGTTTGAATCAGGCCTACTTAGATTATCTAGGACAAATCTCATTTACTTAAGTCAACTGATTATGTGCTTTAATCACATCTATAAGATACCTTCATAGTGACACATAGATTAGTGTTTGAATAGCTGGGGATCATAGCCTACTTGACACATACAACAAACCATCACAACTACCAATTAAACTATTACATGTTAAGACATATCTCAATTTTAAATATGTTAGGATGTTTAAAAAGAGTATAACTATGAAATATGGTATGTTTTCTGGATGTAGTGTGAGTAAATTTAGACCTTTGCTAATAAATTTATTTAGTAATTCTGGAGATTAGTAGTGATTTTGTAACCCTGTAATCATCTGTAATTTTAGAGGTTGGTAGTGATTTTGACTGCTCATTTGCAAACAGGAAGTCTGAGATACAGAGAAAGGAAAGCCATTTCCTGAGGGTCACTTCAGACAGGGCTAGAATTAGGATCCGGTTTTCTCCCTCTTTGTTCTTTGAGTCTAGATCTCTCCGTTTTATTAGAATTATATGTAAAGCAGTTTGGTAAAATTCGTGAATTGTGATTCCCAAACCGGTGTCCCTAGTTACCTGATGGATCCAAAGTGTATAAAAATTATTTCAAGGAGCCTAATGGAAAGTGTACATTTAATCTGAGGCAAAGCTTCATGGCTAAATAAGATGTTAAGTTGCTTTTTTTTTTTTTTAAAGATTTTATTTGACAGAGAGAGATCACAAGTAGGCAGAGAGGCAGGCAGAGAGAGAGAGAGAGGGAAGCAGGCTCTCTGCTGAGCAGGGAGCCCGATGTGGGACTCGATCCCAGGACCCTGAGATCATGACCTGAGCCGAAGGCAGCAGCTTAACCCACTGAGCCACCCAGGCGCCCAAGTTGCTTTGTTTTTGATCAGAGTTCTAGGTAGTCCCTTGGGTCACTTTATTGTCATATGCTGATCAGAAGATATGAGTACCAGTTAGACGGGTTTTGTGGATCATTTACCTGTTTACTCTCAAATCTGTTGTCCATCTTCCCTTGCTCTGTTCTGTATCCAAGGGAACTGTATTTCCCTGATTTACTTGCTAACTAACTCATGAGTAAGTTCAGCTAATGAGAGGCATCAGAGGAAGGCCAGAGGGTGTGTGTGTGGGGGAAACGAGGAATTTCTCCCTTCTGCTCTGCCTTGGGCCATGCCTCCTTCCTTGGCTGTGTTTCTTCAGTGGCTCTAAATTTCACTGAACAGCCCTTCCCTCCATGGTCCCATCCGACAAGGCAGCCTCTACTATGGTTCTAGCTCCTGCTGGATGATCCCAGCTTTGGACTCCAAAGAGCAATATCTCTCATTTTTTCTTTAGTCATAGGAATGGCAATGGCTTCCTGCCCTTGCTGTGGTTTCCTGGGTGTTCTTTCAGCTCTTCTATCATCTGTGCAATAAATTCCTCATGTCAAATCCTCTCTGTTTGAATACCTAGGATGATTTCTGTTTTCCTTACTGGACCCTCACTGATGCATAGAATTTTAAAAAATAAATTATAATGGAAAAAATAAATCCTTTGTTGCCCAAGATACAAATTTGGTTAGATATCATCACCTAAAAAAGCAAAAATATGAAAAAGAAAAGGGTCTTTTGTACTGGAAGGGTTAGGACCTGCTGAGCAGTGGGGCATACAAGGTAGTGCTGAAGGGAGCCTTAGGAGCCACCATTTTTGTATGAGGAAAACAAGTCCCAGAGAAATGGGATGACTGGTCTATGGTTCCTCAGCGAGTTAGTAGATAAATAACCAGGACCAGAACTCAGTTGCTTGCGGGCACATTTTATATAGCATAATTAGAAAGGCATTTGCAATCAGAGAGATCCAGTTAGAAACCCAGCTCCACGGCCCATTTGCTGTGTGACTTTGGGCAAGTCCTTATTATTTCTGAATCTCAGTTTTCTCATCTCTAAACTTCACAGGGTTTGTGAAACTGAAAGCAGTCACTGCAAAAGAACTTGGCCAAGAGGAGGGCCAGAGTAGTCACTAAATGTGTTACCTTTCCTTCCCCCCATGCATGATTGTTCTAGAACACTCTCCAGGAACAATAAAAATTTTCAAGGTTTTTTTTGTTTGTTTGTTTGTTTTGTTTTTAAACTTTCTTAAAATTTCTCTTTTGCTTTTACTGACTTGCAACAAGAGAAAATAAAGGAATTGACAAAATACTTCAATAATATGACTTAATGCTTTTTAAAAAAGTACCCATAATTGTGCTCCAAACATCCTTCTCCATACTATGTGAAGAGTGTCTTGGAGAGTGCACTGTTTTTATGCCATCTTTAGTTTCCATTTTGTGTCTTAAGACATTGGAGTAAGGGGTTCCTGGGTGGCTCAGTGGGTTAAGTCTCTGCCTTTGGCTCAGGTCATGATCCCAGGGTCCTGGGATCGAGCCCTGAGTCGGGCTCTCTGCCCATCCAGGAGCCTGCTTCCCCCCACCCTCCCCGCCTCTGCTTATCTCTCTGCCTACTTGTGATCTCTCTCTGTCAAATAAATAAAATTTAAAAAAAAGACATTGGAGTGAGAATTATTATCTCTCTGAAGTTAGGTATGTTTGGACCTGCTCTTTGACACTTGGCAATCAGCACTCATTTATGCCTATTTTCCTCTGCTTCCTGATTGGTTACAGACCACAAATAGATTCTGTTATCCAAAACTGATTCTTTTAGAAGCCTGCTCCTATGAACCATGCTTGGAGAGCTTCAACCCTTTGGCTCAGTTGAAAAGCTGAGCTATGTAAGATGTCAGCCTCATGGTAATAAGTGCTCCAGCCCAAGTGCTATTACAGACTGCTGCTGAAAGAAGCAGTTATTTGTACTCCTCAATTCTGTTCTTCTCTTTGAAGCCCTGTTAGATGGGAGAACACCTCAAAGAGCACGGCTGCTTTTGCTTTCTGGAGGTCAAGGCCTGGAACAGAGTGAACCCACCTTCTCTTCCCTCCTCCCACTCCTCTCACCAATCCCATGTTTTGGAGGCTGTGTTTGCATTAATCATTTATTTTCTTTGAATATCGTTGCCCCTCATGTATCAAGGTTCTTGGGTATATATGGGAGAACCTCCTTACTTTGAAGTGAGTTTGGACTGGAAAAAAAAAAAAAAAAAGGTCTTTCTCGCAATTTCCTCTCAGGCACTTCCACTGTGTGTAGCCATGATGTGAAGCAGGCAGAGAGTTGGCTTAAAGGATGGGGTAGAGCTACGGAAAAGGTTTTCTGTGGGCAATGCTATAGGTTTGCTTTTATTGAATAAATGGATGGAATAACCTAGGGAGGGTAGGTTTTGGAGTTCATACTTGCCTAGCTAAGGCTACCAGAAAAGCTGGTAGATATGGTTATGTTTGGAAAACTAATCAGAGGGATTTAAATTCTGTGCAGACTGCATTTCAACTCTCCATGTTAGAATGCTCTTTATTTTTTTGCTAGCAGAGTGCTAGAAACAGGGACCTCAGGAACACAGTTCTATGTATGACCTGGGGTGATGGGACACCTCTATTTATGGCAAATGGCTTTGACTTCTGTGGGATTGGGTCATATTGTTACAGCTGCAAGACTAAAAAGGATTTGAATGATTGTATTTTGACTAGAGTTCTTCCTACATTTTTAAGGAATAGGGAAACTTTAGTCTCTTTTTCTCTCCCAATCTCTCCTTACTTTCCCTCTTTCCATCTCTCTCCCACTTCTCCACAATCCCTTTTTTGGTCACTGTGTTACACTAATCTTCTATTAGTTGTCATGGAATATTGTATGCCACTCATCTATTGCACCTTGGTATTCTCGGCCACATATAGAGAACTTCACTTTGAAATGAGTTTGGATTTAAAAGGTTATTTTTTTCTTGTGGTTTCCTTTCAGGCAATTTCTTTGTGTGTGATAATGATGCAAAGCAAGCAGAGAGTAGAGTTCAGGCTTTAGGATGGGACATAACTATGGAAACAGATTCTTCTTCAGTTAATACTACAGACGTGCTTGACATCAATATCTCACTGACATGGTTGATTGTTGTCAACAAAGAGAATAAGCAAGAGAGAAGGAAGGAGTAGTATATGATTAAGAACAAGAAGAGAAACACTCAGTGTCTTTAATAATTAGATGCCAAGAACATGTCTAAGAATCTCAATTTTCCATCATAGTTACTATTTTTCTTAAAAAAAAAAAAAAACAACACAAGTTATTTGCAGTTCAGTGCGCTTTCTACCGGGTAGTGAAAAAGGGAACTAAGTGCCAGATACTGTACTGGGCACTTTATTTCCATATCTTATTGAAGGCTTGCAATAACACTTTGAGATAAGCATTTGTGCTGGTCTGTGGGATGTAGGTCAAGTGCTGAGCATGCACATGCACACTTACAACACACTCATACTAACAGGCACACACAGTGTCCACACCACTGTTAGAATTTTTCAAACTAAATAAGTGGGATAGGAGTGAAATAGCCCCAATCCTCAGCCTATAAATCTACTGAAGATTTTGGTTCTGGCATGGCAAAGTAAATCCAATATAACCCATCTCTTCCACCAACTGCTGCTGTAAACACTGGATAGAATACAAACAAAACAAAACAAATAGTATTTGAGGATTCTGAAAACGTGAACAAGTGACTGCATAGGGGTAAGAGTCTGTGTTTCCCCCTCCTTTCTTAGAGCCATACCCCGAGGGTGGTACTGATTATGGGATAGTGAGGGAATGATGTCAGATAGAATCTTAATAGAAACCCTTTCCTTCTGGCTACAAGAACCAGGAAAAGGAGCCCTTAGGGGCTGAGAGTGAGGGGAGAATACCAGCATGGGGAGAACTGGAAAATGGATCTCTCATTCCATGTATGCATCTGCACAAATCTCAGGCTCATTCTTGAAGTACAAATGGGAGTGACAGACTTAACTAGCATAGCACGGGCTTTGACAATAAAACTGAAGTTTGAACCAGTACCCACAGATGGTAAGATAGAACTTGCAATCTGAGCTTAAACAGTTGATTGCCACTAAAATAAGAACATCAACATTCTTTAGAGGATTATAATAGGACTCAGCATCTAAAAAATAGAATATTCACAATGCCCAAACACATTTCAACCACTACATGACATATTAAAAAGCCAGGAAAATGTGTTCACATCTTTACTCCAACAGAAAAGATAATCAACATATGTTTTAAACTTACTGTGACCTGGATATTGGGATTATGAGACACAGATTTTTAAGCAGCTATTATAACTATGTACCATGAGGTAAGGAAACACACTTGAAATGTATGGAAAGATAGAAGCTTTTTGTAGAGGACTAGAAAGAGAATCAAATGGCTATTTTAGAACTGAGAAAAATATGGAAAGTTTAGAACTAAAAAAGCCTCGAATATCTGAAAACTGGATGGACTCAGTAGCAACATGGAAATGATAGAGAAAAGAGTCTATGAACTTGAGGATAGATGAATAGAAGTTACCTAGTCTAAAGAACCAAGAGAAAAGATTGAAAAAAATAAACAAAACCTCAGGGACCTGTGAGATAATATCAATATGTGTGTTTTTAATCCCAGAAGGCAAGGAGAAGGAGACTAAGGCAGAAAAAAATATTTGAAGAAATAATGGCCAAAATAGTCCCCCAATTTGGAAAAGGACTCAAGAAGCCCTGTGAACCCCAATATGCCTAGAACTCATCAAAATCAAACTTCTAAAAACCAGTGATAAATTTAAAAATCTTGAAAGAAACTGGAGAAAAGTAGTACATTATATACAGGGGAACACCCATTCAAATAACTTTAGGTTTCTCATCTGAAATCTTGGACATCTAGAAGATAGTGAGACAGCATAAAATGCTGAAAGAAAGTATCTGTTAACCCAGAAATTCAAGCTCCAGGGAAAATATCTTTCAGGAATGAAAGTAAAATAAAGACATTCTCTGATTTAAAAAAATTTTGAAAGAATTTATCCCCTAGATAAGAAATGTTAAAGTGCCAAGTGTCCATCGATTGATGAATGGATAAAGATGATGTGGTACATATACACAATGGAATATTATTCAGCCATAAAAAAGAAATATTGCCTTTTGCAAAACATAGGTGGAGTTAGAGAGTATAATGCCAAGTGAAATAAATCAGTCAGAGTCAAATACGATATGATTTCACTAATATGTGGAATTTAAGAAATGAAACAAATAAGCTAGGGGAAAAGGGAGAGAGAGAGAGAGCAAGAAACAGGCTCTTAACTATAGAGAACAAACTGATGATTACCAGAGGGGAGGTGGGTAGGAAGGAGTGGGTAAAACAGGTGATGGAGATTAAGAAAGTCACTTGTCATGATGAGCACTGGGTGATGTATGGAAATGTAGAATTGCTATATTATACACCTGAAACTAATATAACACTGCATGTCATCTATACTGTAATTTAAAATAAAATAAAATTAAAATTAACATTAATAAAGATAAAAAAATAAAGTTGTTACCACACACAAAATTTGTAGCTATGTAAGGTGATGGTGTGTTAACTAACTTTGTTGTGGTAATCTTTCACTATATCTTTCAAATAATTACATGGTACACCTTAAACTTAAACAATCTTAACTATTAATTTTGTTTTAATAAAACTGGAAAAAATAAAAATTTTAAGATTTTTAAAAATTTAGATAGATAGATAAATAAATAAATAAATAAATACCCTATCACAGCAATACCATACCAAAAATTGTCTAGGAATAAATCTTACAAAAGATCTCCAAGACCTCTACATTTTCTTTTGGAGAAGATTTTTTATACCAAAATTCATTTATTTAACAGTGGCATTTTTCAAGAAAATTGTTCATTTCCTTTAAGTTGTCAAATTTTTTGGCAGAAAGTTGTCTATAATATTCTCTAATTATCCTATTATTTTCTATAAAATCTGTGGTTAGAACTCTTTTTTATTTCTGATTTTCATGACTTTTTTGTCTCTCTTACTCCCTTGACCACTCCAGCTAGAGAGATATGTCATTTTGTTCATCTTTTCAAGAAAACAGCTTTAGGAGTTTTGATTTTCTCTATTGCCTATCTGTTCATTCTTTTTTTTTTTTTTTTTTTTTTTTTTTTTTTTTTTTTTTTTAGATTTTATTTATTTATTTGACTGGCAGAGATCACAAATAGGCAGAGAGGCAGGCAGAGAGAGGAGGAAGCAGGCTCCCTGCTGAGCAGAGAGCCTGACTCGGGGCTCAATCCCAGGACCCTGGGATCAGGACCTGAGCTGAAGTCAGAGGCTTAACCCGCTGAGCCACCCAGGCGTCCCCTATCTGTTCATTCTGTTCTTTTCTTCCTGTCCCCCTTCCTTCCTTCTTTCCATCCTTTCTTCCTTCCTTCCTTCCCCTTCCTCCCCTCCCTCCCTCTTTCTTTCTTTCTTTCTTTCTTTCTTTCTTTCTTTCTTTCTTTCTTTCTTTCTCTTTATTATTCACTTCTTTCTGCTTTGATTTGCTTTGTTCTCTCTCTCTCTCTCTCTCTTTTAGTTCCTAAAGTGAAACCTTAGTCATTGATTTTTAAATCTTCTTTCTTAACATAAGCATTTAAAACCATACTTTTCACTCTAAGTAGGGTGTTAGTTCCATGTCACAAAATTTGTGTATGTGCATCAATATTCAGTTAAAATATTTTCTAATTTCTCTCATCATGTTGTCTTTGACCTGTGAAATATTTCGAAGCATTCTCTTCAAGATACTTGAGATAATTTGTTATTGAATTCTAATGGACTGCTCTTGTGGTCAGGGAATATACACTGTATGATTTGGCTCCCTTTAAGCTGCTGAGACCTGTTTTATGGCCCATCACCTGGTTTTTGGCCATTGTTGCTTCTTCACAGTGAATGCTATGTGCACTTGAAAGGAATGTATATTCTGTAGCTGTTTGATGTAGTGTTTCATAAATGTCAATTAAATCAAGAAGGTTGATATTGTTGTTAAAATTACATCTTTACTGATTTTTTTGTGAAGTTGTTCTCTCAAATGTTGAGAAGCAATATTAAAATCCTTATCACAATTGTGGAATTTCTATTTCTCCCTATAATTTGGTCAATCTTTACCACATATATTTTTGAGACTCTGTTATTAAGTGTATATACACATAAAATTTAAAAGTCTTCCTGATGAAATGATCCTTTCATCATTGTGATATGCTATTCCCCCTTTATCTCTAGGAATACTCTTTGCCTTGAAGTCTATTTCATCTGATATTAACATAGCCTCTTCAGTCTTCTAACGCTAAATGCTTATATGATGTATCCTTTTCTATTTGCTTTCAACCTTTTTCTTTCTTTTTTTTTCAGAGTTGCTTATTTATTTTAGAGAGAGAGAGTATGAGCAGGAGGGGCAGAGGGAGAAGGAGAGGGAGAGAATCTTTTTTTTTTTTTTTTAAAGATTTTATTTATTTATTTGACAGACAGGGATCACAAGTAGGCAGAGAAGCAGGCAGAGAGAGAGAGGAGGAAGCAGGCTCCCACTGAGCAGAGAGCCCGATGAGGGGCTCGATCCCAGGACCCTGAGATCATGACCTGAGCCGAAGGCAGAGGCTTTAACCCACTGAGCCACCCAGGTGCCCCGAGAGGGAGAGAATCTTAAGCATACTGTACACTGAGCATGGAGCCGAACATGGAGCTTGATCTTACCACCCTGGGATCGTGACCCAACTGACTGAGCCACTGAGGTATCCCAAGTTCTAACAATTTTTTGATAGGGTCTTTTAAGTTTCTGTATATAGTATCATGTTATTTGCAAATAGAGACAGTTTTTATTTTCTCTTCTCTGATTTGGATGCCTCCTATTTATTTATTTATTTATTTATCTTACCTAATTGGTTTGGTGAGGACTTCTAATACTATGTTGCATGAAAGTGGCAAGAGTGAGTATCCTGTCTTGTTTCTGATTTAGAGGGAAAGCTTTCAGTCTTTTAATTGGGTATGATGTTAGCTGTGGACTTGTCATATACAGCCTTTTTTATGTTGAGGTAACTTCCCTCTATATACATTTTGTTGGGAATTTTTATCATGAAGGAATATTGATTTTGTCAAATGCTTTTTCTCAATTTATTGAAATGATCATATGATTTTTAAAATTACTTTTATTAACATATAATGTACTATTTGCCCCAGCGGTACAAGTCTGTGAATCATCAGGCTTACACATTTCACAGCACTCACCATAGCACTGATCATATGATTTTTATCCTTCATTTGGTTAACATATTACATTGATTGATTTGCAGATGGTGACTCATCCTTGGATCCTTGGAATAAATTCCACTTGTTCATGGTTTATGATCCTTTTAATGTATTATTGAACTTGGTTTGCTAATATTTGTTAAAGATCTTTGCATCTATGTTCATCAGGCATTTTGGCCTATAGTTTTCTTTTCTTGCCTGGTTTTTATATCAAGGTAATGCTGGCTTCATAAAAGGAGTTTTGAAGAGTTCTTTTTTTAAAAAATATTTGGAAGAATTTTGAAACAGATTATCATTAATTCTTTAAATGCTTGGAGAATTTACCAGTGAAGCCACTTGGTCCTGGGCTTTTGTTTGTTGGGAAGTTTTTTCTTACTGGATTGTAAGTGAGACTGATCTCTTTACTTATAACTGGTCTGTTTAGATTTTCTGTTTCTTCATAATTTAGTCTTGGTTCGTTGTACATTTCTAGGAATTTACTTCTATATTCTCCAATTTGTTGGTGTATAGTTGTTTATAATAGTCGCTTATGATCCCTTGTATTTCTGCAGTTTCAGTTATAATGTATTCTCTTTCACTTCTGGTTTTGTTCGAGCCTTCTTTTTCTTGGTGAGTGTGGCTAAAGGTTTGTTAATTTTGTTTTTCTTTTCAAAAAGCCAATTCTTGGTTCTGTTTGTCTTTTTTATTGTTTTTCTATGATCTATTTCATTTATTTTTGCTCTCATCATTATCATATTCTTTCTTTTGCTAACTTTGGGCTTAGTTTGTTCTTTTTTAGCTCCTTGGGCTATAAAAGTTAGGTTGTTTATTTGAGATTTTTTTTCTTGATGTGCTTATCACTATAAACTTCTCTTTTGTTTGTCTGTTTATTTATTTTTTAGAGAGAGAGAAAGTGCTCATGAGAGTGAATGCACAGGTGTGTTGAGATGGGGGGAGGGGTAGAGGGAGAGGAAGAAAGAATCTTAAGCAGGCTCAATGCCAGGCTGGAAGCCCGACAGGGGATTCAATCCCAGGACCCTGACATCATGACTTGAGCTGAAATCAAGAGCCAGATGCTTAACTGACTGAGCCATTTGAGGTGCCCCCCAGTTTCCCTTTTAGAACTGCTTTTGCTATATTCCTAGTTTTGGTATGTTGTATTTTCATTTTCATTTGTCTTAAGACAGTTTTTTGACTTCCTTTTTATACTGTCCTTTGATCCACTGGTCGCTCCAAAGTGTGCTGTTTAATTTCCATGTATTTGTGAATTTTCCAGTTTTTTTCCTATAATTGATTTCTAGTTTCATTTTATTGGGTCTGAAAAGACACTTGATATAATTTCCATTTTTTAAAAAATTTGTTGAGACTTCTTTTGTGTCCTAACATATCTATCCTGGAGAATATTCCAAGTGTACCTCAGAAGAATGTGTATTCTGCTGTTTTAGGATAGAATATTCTGTAAATGTCTGTTAAGTCTGTCTAATCTAACACATCATTTAAGTCCAATGTTTCCTTATTGATTTTCTGTCTGGATATCTACCCATTGATGAAAGTGAGATACTGGATTCCCCTACCATTACTCTAGTGTTGTCTATTTCTCCATGTAAGTCTATTAACATTTGCTTTATGTATTTAGACATTCCTATGCTGGGTGCATAAATATTTGCTAATGCTATATCCTCTTGTTGTATTGATCCCCTTGTCATTATATAATGACCTTCTTTGTCTCTTCTTACAGTCATTGTCTTAAGTATATTTTGTCTAAGCTTTCTCTTGGTTTCTTTTTCAGAGATACTGGTGGCCTGGTGTGGGGCAGATGGAAAATACAAAGATAGCACCCAGTGGCCTCACCAGTCTCTGAAGAAGATTGCCTTTTGCCCCTAGATGTGTGTTAAATTAGAAGCCTGCCCTTGGGCTGCAGTTTTTAAGATAAGTAAGTAGTCCTATTTCCGAGAAAGGCTGGGTGTTTCTTTTTGAGACCTCTGCACTATGCCCTGGAGGGAAAACCAGTAAGAACTTTCTGTTTATTATGGTCCTTTGGGATCTGCAAATGTAGGCCTCATTGGCCACCAGAGCCAGAAGATCACTATGAGACATCTGGGTAATAGCCATAAACACTGGGGTGCCAGATGTTTGCACAAGCTCCTTTCTGGACTATTCTGGCCACCTGTAGCAAGGCAGAGGAAGAGTGGGAAGGTAGTTCCTGCTGACCTCTGTGGTCTCTGGAGATAATTGCAGACAGACTGTAGATGTGTTTTTAATTAGAAGCCTGCCCTTCAGGCTTCAGCTTTTAAGATAAGCAGATAGGCCTCTTTCACAAAAAGACATCACATTTTAGTCGCTGCCTCCAGACTGGATGTTGTGGGGACAGCCATAGTGAGTCCTCTTGAGCACTTAGAGAACTGTCTCTGAGTTTGCTATAGCCTTTTTGGGTCTTGTGGATGCAAGTCTTTCTGGCTTTCAAAGCTAGATGTTTTGGAGGCCCATCTTTCAGGTGGGGTCTTAAAAGCTGGGGCTCCAGATATGGGGTATAAACCTTTCAGGTCTATACTTCTCAGGGAGAAGTTGGGAGTTTTACGTTTCCTCTCAGTTGTATGTCACCAAGCCAGAGTTTGGATTTATGGTTAGACTGAGTTTTAGCATCTCCTCCTCACTTTGATGTGGGTTTTTACTTGTTCACCCAGTGTGTAGGAGTCAGTCAGCTAGTTTCTGGATTTCTTTCAGAGCTAATTGTTAGAACTATATATTCACTGTGTTCATGGGAGAAGGTTAGTTCAGAAGTCTCCCTATGTTACCATCTTGACCAGAATTAACAGTTTCTTAAAGATTTAAAGTATACCTACTCTGTGATCCAGCCATTCCACTGCTAGGTATTTACCCAAGAGAAATGAAAGAGCCTAAATCCATACAAAGATGTGTATACAAATGATCATAGCAGCTTTATATAAAATAGTCTCAAACTAGAATCAATCCAAATGAACATAACAGGAGAATGGATAAACAAATTGTTGTATAACCATACAATGGCATACTACCCATCAATGGCAAGGAATGAATTGTGGATACATGGAACAACATGGATGAATCTCAAATCCTGGTGAGTGAGGGGCACCTGGGTGGCTCAGTTGGTTAAGCATCTGCCTTCAGCTCAGGTCATGATCTCAGGGTCCAGGTCCTCAGTGGGGAGCCTGGTTTTCCCTCCCCTTCTGCCACTCTACCACTCTCCCTCTCCCCCACTCAGGCTCTCTTCTCAAATAAATAAAATCTTAAAAAAAAATTATGGTGAGGGAAAGAATCCAGGCACAGAAGAATATATATTATATGAATCTATTTATATAGAATTCCAGAAAATGCAAACTAATCTATAGTGACAGAAAGCTGATCGATAATTGCCTGGAAATAGGGGTTGAGGGAGGGAGGGATTACAAAAGGACATGGCAAAACTTTTGGGGTGTTGAAATATTTGTTATTTTTGTGGTAATTGTTTCACAAGTATGTACACTTGTCAAAAGTGATCGAGTTACACACTTAAAATATTTGCATTTTATTGTATTTCAATTACACCTCAATAAAAATTTTAAAAACTCTTGGAGAGACATTGTAGCAGAAGATAAACAGAAATATGTTGCTTCCCTAGACTCTTTTTTCTTTGAACATTTGAATTTAATGCCTTGTGTATCTTTCACATTAAGTTTAAGCTTTCTATAACACATCCAAGTGCAGAACTTGAGGAAAAGAAGTCTAAGTCAAAGATGCCATATTGGTTTTTGGGTAGGAAATAGTTCCTAAAATCTCAGAAGCAGGTGTATTTACTAACATAGAGTGCAAGAACTAGAGAAAGTCTGGGACTGCTCTGACGAACACCAACAATTTGAAGGTAGAAAAGGTGGTAGAGTCAGCGAAGGAGGTCAAGAAGGAGCAGCTAAGTGGGCTGAAGGAAAGCCAGAGAGCAGAGCTCAGGGAAGCCAAGAGAAAAACATGCTTCAGGGAGGAAGGATCACCTATGCCCAATTCTACTGAATGCCCAGTAAACTGAGGGTCTAATAGTGTTCAAAAACTATATGGGATTTTGAATTTGGAATCAGAAAAAATAACACAGGTAGAGCTATGCAAAAACTTGCCAACATGTAATAAGTTTTGCCTGATTTATTTTTGAGTTAAAGGGCTTCTCACTTAAGTTAAAAATATATAGAAAAGGCTAGTTTATTTAGGCTGTTTTGATGTATCACTGGATGGAAGTCTGATAGTTAGCATTTTACTAGTCCTGAAATTTTAATTGCAAATCATTATTCATTTTGTTACAAAAATTTTTGATGCTCACAGCTAAGTGATTTCTGAGATTTGTAGTTGACCCATATGATGAAGGGTCCTTATATCCTTACACCACTAAAATAGAAGAACCATGGCAAAACACTGTTGCAACAATTGAGTTACATGAATTGGTTACACATGGTTTACAGTGTTGGGTTTTTACCTGAAGTACCAGACACCAGCCCTTCCTGGGAAATGTTAAATTAAAATAATTGTGTAATTCCATTTTTATTTGTATTGAGAAGGGTTTTTTTTTTTTTTTTTAAAGACTGCTTATTTATTTGACAGAGAGAGACACAGTGAGAGAGGGAACACAGGTGGGGGAGTGGGAGAGGGAGAAGCAGGCTTCCTGCTTAGCAGGGAGCCTGATGTGGGGCTTGATCCCAGGACCTGAGGATCATGACCTGAGTTGAAGGCAGATGCTTAACGACTAAGCCACCCAGGTGCCCCTGTATTGAGAAGGATTTAAATAGTAATGCAGTGTAAACAAGTTTAAATATAAAAAATAATAAAATATAAATATAATAAAATAAATAAATTAAAAATAAAATTTTATTTTATACATAAAATGTCTATATAAAATTTAAAAATTAAAAAAATTTAGATATATATTTTTACATAAAATAGTAATTTTTTTTTTTTTTTTTTAAGATTTTACTTATTTATTTGACAGACAGAGATTACAAGTAGGCAAGAGAGGCAGGCAGGGAGAGAGAGGAGGAAGCAGGCTCTCCGCGGAGCAGAGAGCCCGATGTGGGGCTCAATCCCAGGACCCTGGGATCATGACCTGAGCCGAAAGCAGTGGCTTTAACCCACTGAGCCACCCAGGCACCCTGGAATTAATTCTTAATACTGAAGAGCATAAAGGGTCATATTAGCTGAAAAAACACAGGATTTAGAAAATTTGGTTAAATCTGTAGGTAGTCGAAACATAACCTGTTCTGGGAAATGTGTACATTTTCCAACAGATCTCCAAAGAGTTCCAAATTCTCCATAAAGAAAAAATTCCTAATATATATAGTAATCTTGATTTATAAGTTCTTGAGGGCTTCAACTAGGACTTTAGGGCATGAAGGGCATAAAGAGAACTTGGCAAGAACTTGCGCTGAGAAAGGCAAAATACTAGCCAGCAGGATGTATTTTCTCCTCTTCTCTCACAGGAGGAGGACATCCATGTGAGGAAAAAAATCATGGAGGCTAAAGTTGCCATAGAAAGTTGCTAAAGCTAAAATTATAGAGGAGTTTGAGGCAATGACAGTTAATCATTTAGGGAGATGGACTCTTAACTGGCTGAATATACAGTGCTATCCTTTCTAAGAAGTAGGAAATATTAGCTGAGAAACAGCTGGGAATGAACTGAGCTTTGGCCTCTAATCTTTTTGCTGACATCTTGCCATATTTTCAGTGATGCATAAGAAATGCTACCCTGGAATCATATGGTTGCATAGCTATAGTATCCATCCAAACTATAAGAGTGCTTGGTTTTCCCTCTCCCCCTTTCTCCTAAGAATTTAACACCTCCTGAGCATGCAGGCCCATTTTGGCCATAACAGGGAAAATTGGCAGCATAATCATCCGTAGGGTCCAGCCCTGTCCATGATGAGGATCTATCAGTAACACATGCTGGAGGAAGTTAGGGTGAAGGAGATGACCCTGCCACCAAGTGCTTAAAGGCTCTGGCAGATCCACATAGAAACTACTCTCTTTTTACCTTCTCAAGGCCAAGGACTGCCCTCATCCTTTGTAGTTTTCCTTCTCTCTGCAATTGCCTTCAGTCAAGTTTATTTTAACTGGTTTCACACTCTCACTGAACAAGGGAAATTCAGGGTGGTGTTGAGGCTGAAGGGTGGGGAAGTAGGGGCAGAAAAGGAGTTGAGGAGAAGGAAGGGGGTGATTTTTTCTATCCTGCTCTGGATCAAGATCTCTCCTGAATGGGCCTGCGCGCCCTTGAAGTCTATCTACTTTGGGCCACAATAAGTGAGGGAAGGACTTCAGAGAGATCCTGGAAACACAAAGGTAACAAACAGCCACTCTTTATACCACCACTTTCTGCTTTTTCTTTGGGAACCTATAGGGCCAAACTTCAAGTAGGTTAAAGATGTGACAGAGAAGAGCACACTGGCTTATCAGTTAGGAGATGTATGCCCATTGTCTACTAGTGGAAAAATTTGGAATCAGTTACTTAAGTCTCTCAGTATAGGCTTATGTAAAACGGGAAAGATAACATTCACAGTTTCTTTAAAGGATCATCCTAAGGATCTGAAGGTGAGGAACATTAACTTCCCAATAGGACTATAAGGGCTTATTAAAAAGTAAATATAAAGGCTCTTAAAAATTACATTTAATTCAGAATATTTTAAATTAGAGATTCGAAATCCACTTGGGGAGTTTCATTTTGAAATCCTTGGTGATTCTTGTGTGGTGTGAAGAATTTGTAAGTATGCACTCCATAAAGAGAACTCAGTGAAACAGAGACATCTAGACAGTGGGAGGTTAAGGGATGATACCAAATAAATAATTAGAGAAAGGTTGTTTAGATTGCAGGAACTAGAATGTAGTGAGTGAAAACCAGAGACTGACCTTTGGAAAGAGGTTTGTGATCTCTATCTAAAACAGAACTTCCTGATGTGTATGCTGTGAATGGATTCAAGGTATGAAATATTCATCTGGAATAGTCTCCTTGGTGGAAGGCACAGCTCCAGATGGCTACCCCAAATCACTGCCTTCAGTTGTTAATAGCTCTGTTCACCTGCTATTGATAGACCCTGTTGGTGGCGTTTGTGTGATGTTCAGAACTACACCAACAACTTGTGTGCATTCGGCAAAACAGAATTTTGTCATTATTTTGAAATTCTCATTATGAAAAATTTTGTTGGTTTTGAAATATTTATATTATTAACAGACATTCCAATTTAAAATAGGAGGAGAGTTTAGATTTGTTAAATATAGCTTTAGTGGTTATGAATTTTTGAATGATTATATAAAATGCTTAAAAATCTTTAAATTGGCTGCAAGTTTCTCATTGATGTGATCAAGAATTATAAGGAGATCATGATTTAAAAAGACTATGTCAGAAAGTATATGTAGCTAATTTTTACATAAGACCTTATAAGAAAAAGTTATGTTCAGAGGAGTAAGCTTAGATTTCTCATTAAAAATCTGAAAAGACTGGGGCACCTAGGTGGCTCAGTCATTAAGCGTCTGCCTTTGGCTCAGGTCATGATCCCGGGGTCCTGGGGTCTAGCCCCGCATCGGGCTCCCTGCTCAGTGGGAAGCCTGCTTCTCCCTCTCCCACTACCCCTGCATGTGTTCCCTCTCTCGCTGTGTCTGTCTCAGTCAAATAAATAAATAAAATCTTTTAAAAAAATCTGAAAAGATCTTATTTGGAAGTTTTAAATGTTTCAACATTAATATCTTCCCTACTACTTTTACTTTATTTTTCAATCACATATATATATAATATAAGGAGACCGTAGTGACTTCCCCCAGCCCTCCTCCAGTTTATTCCATTGTGCTATATACCGTTACCATTTTCTCTGAGTGCCAGGACATGACAATGTTGGGGAGCAGTGGTCTGAAGAAGAGCACATTGCACAGTCATTGGGTACCTATCTTGTTACTGAGTTTCCAGTGAGGTGGCTAGTTCCTTGCCTTCATCAGTTAAACCCATTGCTGAGAGTTCTTTGGGTCTCCTTTCTATTATAAACCAATTTTACTCTAAAGCTCTTAAGTACTTATAAATCAAAGCAGGTGTAGAGCATATGGATGCAGAGATTGTGGATAGCAAATGTGCATTTCTTAACTCACTCCAACCTCAATTTTATGCCTGGGAAAACAGCCCAAGCCACATGGCCCTTAATGGTGAAAGACTGTTGTTGATCAAAACCAAAATGTTTCTCCCGCTAGCTGGTGTTTTAGGGGCATTTTTGGATTCCTTAAAAAATAGGGGTGGTTGCCTTGTGACCAGAACTCAGGACCCTGCAAGAGATGGCAGTTGACTGGTGGGCATACATTTCCTTTCCAGAGTTACTGGAGTGTGGTGTTCCTGTGGTGAGAAAACCCTTGTGTTGTCTGGAGGCTGGAGAAGTTGTAGGGTGGAAATTCTTGCCAGAAGTATATTACTTCATATATGACCTTAAGTTCTTAGGTCTTAGTTCTAAAGGTTTGGGTTCTCCAAAACTAAAGTTCTTAGGTTTGGGTTCTAAGATTGGTAATGGTCCATTTAGTACCTTACTATTTTCTTAAAGGCAATAAACACTCACTAGCTCTGGAAGGCATAGTTGTATGATGATGTTAGCTATGGCAGTATGGTATAGCAAAAAAGAACACAGCCTTTGGAATCAGGCAGGTCTATGTCCAGATCCTAATTCTGTCACTTAGTAGCTGGACTTAATTTTGCTGAGTCTTAGTTTCCCCAGTGTATAATGGAAAAAGCACTCCATAACTCATGGAATTGTGACAAGAATTCAAATGGGAAAACATATAGCAAGTACCTGGTTTAAAGCTTGGCACATAGTATCGAGTAAATGATGGGCATTATTACTATCATTACTATTATCCCACAGTTACATTAAAAAGGGCATATGTTTAAACAAAGATTGCTAGAAGCTTGAAAGAGGGATAGCTCATTTAATTTTGGTGCTCGTTTCAGGCCTAAATATTAGTGACATTATCTCAGAACTCAGTCATAATTACTTTCTTTCCCTTCTCACCTTGGCGCAGGGGTGGTGGTGACTCACTAACCTTCTGTGAGTGAAAAACAAACAGAAGATCTTTAAAAGTGAAAATACTAACAGTGATTCTTTCTGCTAGTGGGATTTCAGGTGCTTTTTCCTTTTTTCTTTTCTTCCCTTTTCTTTTCATTCCTTAAAAAAATTATTCTGAAGTCTAAAAAAAATTAAGCTATTTCAATTTTGGAAACACAATCCTGAACACTGAAAGTAAATGAGTGTTACAACATTAAGATTTCTTTCATTTCGTTGGGAAGCTGCTCTGGCAGCCAGATACATCCCGCCCTGCTCCTCTCCCACCACCAGGAGTTGCGTGGGGCGCAGGTCTCCATCATCCCTCTGCCCTTGCAACCCTAAAGATGGTGCTGGATGGTTTTCCTTCTTCCCTCAGGCAGGAGGGAACATGATCTGCTTGGCAGGCAATCAGTGAAAAACAGCAGCAAAGTAATACGGTTAATGTTAAAGCACAAAACAAAACTAGAAGCCTAGTGCAGGTTTGAGAATCTGGGAAACCAACTAGAAAAGAGGAAAGGAAGGAGAAAGCAGGATGAATAAAAATACCTGTACGACAAAAAGGAAATGGAAAATAAATAAAGGAAATTACTTAACCCAAACTAAGCCCCTTGAAGGAGTTTTGTTAGAGTAGATGGTGGTGGGGGGTGGCTACAATTCATGGAGGACTGTATAATTTGTGGGGGATTCCTCTAAAATCAGTTAAAAAAGGACTGCCTAGAAGAACTCAGATAGGACTCATTTGGGTTTACTACTCTCCCTGGCAGTCTATGCTTTCCGAATGTGTGGATTTATAAGTTTTAGATCATTTGTTTCCAGTCCCACTGAGGTAAATAGCCTAGTGTAGTTGGTATATTTATGACTGTTGTGTGGAGGAATGCAGCTGATGAATTACTTCCTTTTGCTTGTCTTTTGATCAGAAAATATATGGTTTTTCAGCAACTTGACTTTTAATCTGTAACATTTTTCTTTTCAGGTTTGTCACAGGTGTAGTACAGCTGGTTCTAATCCAGGGATGAACACTAGTCTGCAAGGGTGACCCAGAGGGTAGGGCTATTGAGGACTTGACATGTGGCTAGTGCAAATTGAGATGTGCTAAAAGAGCACACTGGATTTTGGAGACTTAGCATGAGAAAAGGAATGCAAACTATCTCATTAATAAATGTTTGCATTGACTTACATGCTAAAATTATACCTTGGATATATTGGGATAAATAAAATATGTTATTTAAAGTTAATTTCATCTGTTTCATCTTCTTTTTAAATGTGGCTCCAAGGAAACTTAAAGTTACATATGTGGCTCACATTTGTGGCTTATGTTCTATTTCTATTGGACAATGTTGAATTTAGAGCAAGAGTTTAGGAAGTTCAAGTCTTAGCCCTGCCATTTCCTGCTTCAAGGTCTTGGATAAATTATTAAAACTTTTAAGCTTTAATTTTCAGCTCCAGGTTAAATGGAGATAATGATATCTGTTTCACTGGGCTGTTAGGAGTATTATCTGAAATAATTCCTATAGTACCTGGTACATAATAGGTACTTGGCAGATATTAGTTCTCTTCCTTGTGCATTTTAGTAACTGCTGGTAAATGGAGCCACTTGGTTTGTAAAGTATTATTTAGGATCAGGCTAAAGTAGCCTTTACTTTTCATTCAAAAGGTTAAAGTGGTTGGCAAATATGCCATCATACAAGATCTGAAAAGGGAAGACCCCATTTTTGGCTAGATGGAGAATGAGTCTGGGCTGAGCTTTGTGCTTATTGGCAATTTGCCCTATCATTCAAGCTGGCTGTTCCCATTTTTCAATACACTTGCAGGCACTGGGTGATGTTCTGTTAAGCTGCTGAAATGTCTGAGATTCTATTTTAAAGCCCCCCAAATAAGTCTCTGATCTTGTTGAAAGGACGCACCTTCAGCTTCAAGTGCCCACAAGGAGATACTTCTGCAGGATGCCTGCACACAATTAAGAAACAGGGCCAATCTCTTTATAACTCTGCCTCTTCCTCCTCCTTCATTTTCAGCCTTTGAGGAACATAAATGTACAGTACAGAGTTGATTTGCCTTTTCGAGTGCCAGAGTATCATAACCCCTGGTTATGGGTTATCTTAAGGGGTGGTACTTTGTCAAGAATCAAACACCCACTAAGTGCCTGTGAATATGCTTCTGTATAGAAGGCTAGATATGGAGCAGAATGGAGAACTCAGACATAGACCCATGCAAATATAGTCAACTGACCTTTGACAAAGGAATAGGGCAATTTAGAAGATAAAGGATAGTCTTTATCTTTTCAACAAATGGTGCTGGAATGATTGAAAGTTTTTAGGTAAAAAAGTGAATCAAGACACAGACCTTACATTTTTGAATAGTTGATTTTGAGTTGTGATTTTTTTTACTCGAAATATTAGTACTTTATATATAGTGTTGGAACATTTAAGAGAACATAAGTTTTACCACATTATAAATTTGTCAGATATGTAGAATTAAAGTTCATAGGAAAATGTGTTGATTAAATACAATTGAAGTACTTTTAAAAAGTAAATTGAATATATTAAATTTTTAAATTTGGTCTTAAATATTTGAATGTTAGAATCAATATTATTCAAAGTTCTTGAAAGTTATTGTTAAGGGCTGCAGGAGTAGCTCAGTGGGTTAAGTGTCTGACTCTTGATTTTGGCTCAGGTACATGATCTCAGGGCCTCAAAATTGAGCCCCAAGTGAAGCTCTGCACTGAGCACAGATCCTGCTTAAAATTTTTTCTCTCCCTCTGCCTCTGCCCCTCCCCTCCTGTTCCCATACTCTCTCACTCTCTCTCTCTCTCTCTCTCGCTAAAAAAAAAAAAAGTCATTGTTAAAATTTGCTAAAGTTACAAATATATTTATTAAGTTGAACTTTTTTTTTTTTTTTTAAGATTTTATTTATTTATTTGAGAGAGAGGCAGTGAGAGAGCATGAGCGAGGAGAAGGTCAGAGGGAGAAGCAGACTCCCCGTGGAGCTGGGAGCCTGATGCGGGACTCAATCCCAGGTCTCCGGGATCTTGACCTGAGCCGAAGGCAGTCGTCCAACCACCTGAGCCACCCAGGCGTCCCTATTAAGTTGAACTTTAAAGTTTAAGGAATGATGAGGAATGATGTCAAATGGATATCTGGTGCTCAGAACTGGATCAATTCATATCCTTAGTTCATGACATATTCCCATCATTGGTCCATGTGTTTATTAGTTGGTAACTTCAATAAATTTAATATATTTAATGTTAATTTTTAAAATAAAAGTAAACCTCAGAATAATCTTCATTCCAAAATTTCTGTGAGCACATATTCATAGGATGGACATGGTATGTGTAAAGTGTCTAAAACATGTTTTTATGTAAAAAATGACTATTCAGGAAAAGCAGCATTTAGCTTATTTAATAAATCCAGGACATTTTGGCAATAAAAATAATGTAGATAAAACGGGAAAATGATTTCTGGATGTGGTTTCAATTGTGCAAGGCCAAAGGATCGGAAATTTAAAATAAAGCATCCTGTACTTGGAATTAAATGGATAACTAAATTTAATGGGATGATTCTTGACACATAGGAACCCTCAAAATGTTATTTCCAGAGGCTATGGTGAGTTATATTATTGAGAGTTGAGTTTGGGCCATCTGAATGGAAACATTCTGTAGGCAATTACTGATGTATTGCCAGCACTTTTTCAGAAATCGGGATTAAAGATGACAATGTGGGAACCACCAGTTCAGAGTCAAGAGCACTCTTATCTGCTCACATCCCTGATGCGGAAGCCTCCATTATGCTAGACCTTCAGCTCTTGTTTCCAAGCTGTATTTTCTCCCAGTTCTGGAGACTGAAGTCCAAGTCAAGGTGTCAGTAGGTTTGGTTTCTCCTGAGACTGCTCTCCTTGGTTTATAGGTGGCTTCTCTTCTGCTGTTCCTCACATGGTTTTTCTCTAAGAGTGTGTACTCCTGGTGTCTCTTCCTCTTCTTATAAGGACACAAGTCATTAGGGGCCCATCCTTAGGACCTCACTGAGCCTTATTTATCTCTTTAAATGCTATCCTACAATTCTAGTCACATTGGAAGTTTGGGCTTCAGCCTGTGAATTTTGGGGGTGTATGGTTCCATCTATAACAAGTGGTTATAGATGGAACAAAGCTGAGATTTGTTTATTGTAGGCTCTCCAACACACAGTAAGTACTTAACTAATAGTTGTAGAACGAATGAGATTGTGACTAGGTAACTCATGTCTTAATGTGTTGCCATATTTTATTAATTCTCATAAGCCACAATCAAACAAATTTCCATATTGCAAAGGTTGGAATGATGTCTGAATAACTTAATAAATGTGTTAAAATAATAAACCTATCTTTGACAAGGACCCTAGAAGAGGGTCAAGTGCAAGATCATAGTAGGGTTGGTTTCCTTTCTTTACCAAAGTGTTGTGCTTGAACAACACTGCAGGGAAAGTTTAAAGCTAAATACTGGAGAACAGATAGTTGTGTCATTTTTTGGGATGATATGTGTTAAGAGACCGAGGGCAAGCATCTTACTTCGTTTTTATAAAGTGAGAAACAGATTGAAGGGGGTTACATGCTTAAGATCTCACTGCATGTTAAAGCCAGAGCTGGGATTAGAACTCAGTCTCATGTGACACCAGAGTAGAAGTTTTTTTGATGCATTTTTTTTTTTAAAGAGAGAGAGAGAGAGAGAGAGCATGCGCGTGTACACACACCCTCATGGGGGAGGAAGGAGCAGAGGGATAGGGAGAGTGAGAATCTTAATCAGGCTCCATGCTCAGCGTGAAGCCCAACATGGGGCTTGATCTCATGACCCAGAGATCATGACCTGATGTCAGATGCTTAACCAGCTGAGCCACCCAGGTGCCTTTAATGTACTTCTTGTTTAGCACACTTAGCCAGTGCATGTCAAGGTCCAAGGAGAAAAGGCTTTTCATTCCAATATATAAGCAATTAAATTCTCTCTTGAGGAAATTTTTCAGGTGGATTTGATAAATTGATTATTGAAGGAATCCAATAATAACATTGTATTTATGATATTTACCATACTTACAAATTTACAGTTTACAGATTAAATAAGCATATTATTCACATTCAGAATATTATCTGCCAGTGCACCATTATATCCTGAAAACCTTGAACCACACATACACTTAACTGATATTGCAAATCAAATAGTTTGCCCAAGTGAAAAGATTTAGGGATAAATTCAGCCAACAGTGATATGCTTAGATATAGTGACCTGAAAGAACTGCCATATTTCATAACTAAAAATAAAAGTTTGCACTACAATTAACACTTTCAGTGGGTCCAGTCAACACTAGTTAATAATTTTCATTTTTCTTTAGTGAGGTATTATCGTCTTTATTTTGCATATATACCTGTAAACCTGAAAGATTAATAGAGGACATCTTTTACCTTTCTCAGTACTATAGAGGGTGAGTATTCATGATATTTTGCTAAACTGAACAGGACATAGTTTCTTTTAGCAGCTTTATTGAGGTGTAATTAACATACAATAAACTGCATAGTATTTGTAGTATACCCTTTGGTAAGTTTTAACATATGTATACACCTGTTCAAACTATCACCACATTCAAGATAAGAAATCCACTACCTTCAAAAGTTTCTTGGGCCCTTTTGTAGACTCTTGTTCATTCCTTTCATTCTCCAAGTAATCTCTGATCTTCTTTATATCACTTCATATTAATTTGTTCTTTCTAGAATTTTATATAAACTGAAACATGCAGTATGTATTATTCTTTTTTAATTTGAGAAACAGAGAGAGAGAGGGAAAATATGTATGAGTGGGGAGAGGGACAGATGGAGACGGAGAGAATCTTAAGCAGGCTCAACACGTAGTATGGAACCCAATGCAGGGCTTGATCTCACAAACTTGAGATCATGACCTGAATCGAAATCAAGAGTCAGAAGCTTAATCGACTGAGCCATCAGAAAAGGCAATATACTGCCTTTTAAGTCTTTTTTTTCCCTGAAAATAATTGCTTTGAGATTCATTGGTGTCACTGATGTATAAATTGTCTGTTCCTGTATATTGGTGAGTAGTATTCCATTGTATGGTTATACTACAATTTGTTTATCCATTTACTTGTTGATGGACATTTAGGCTGTTTTCCAGTTTTGGGCTATTACCAAACAAAACAAAACAAAAACAAAAACACCAAAAAAACAAAAAAAACCAGCTATGGGGGCACCTAGGTGGCTTAGTTGTTTGGGTGTCTAACTTCAGCTCAGGTCATGATCCTAGAGTCCTGGGATCCAGTCCCATGCTGGGCTCCCTGCTCATTGGGGAGAATGATTTTTCCTCTCCCTCTGCTGCTCCCCTTGCTCATGCTTGTTTCTCTCTCTCAAATAAATAAATAAAAATACTTAAAAACTATGAACATTTGTGTATTTGTGTACAAGTCTTCATGTGGGCATTTTTTTTTTCTCTTGGGAAAAATACCTATGAGTAGAATTGTTGGCTAATATGGTAGGTGTATGCTTAACTTTTCAGAGATTGCCAAACTGTTTTCTGAAGTGAGTGTACCATTTTACATTTAAACCAACGGTATGTGAGAGTTCCAGTAGCTCCAATCCCTTGCCAACCCTGGGATTTATTTATTTTTTTATTTTTATTTTTATTTTTTTGGCAGGGATGGGGGGTTGGCAGCAAAGCAAGGTTTATTGAGTGATAGCAAAGTGATGGTACAAAGCTTCCAAGGAGGGACAGAACCCCAGGAGGTTGCCCAACACTGAGTAGTACTAGTCTTTTAAACGTTTGCCATTCTGATATTTGTGGCTTGGCACCTCATTGTGATTTTAATTTGCATTTTGCCAAAGACTATTGCTATTGAGAATATTTACATGTGCTTGTTTGCCAGCTGTTTATCTTCTCTGGTGAAGTTTTTGTTCAAATCTTATGCCCATTTTTAAATTGTGGCTTTTGTTTTCTTATTACTGAATTTTTTATGTGTCCTGTATCAGATGTATGATTTACAAATATTTGTTCCCAGTTTGGGGTCTTTTCATTCTCTTAGCAAGGCTTTTGAAGAGCAGAAATTTTTAGTTTGGATGAGTAATTTATAATTTTTTTTTAAAGATTTTATTTATTTATTTGACAGGGAGAGAGATCACAAGCAGGCAGAGAGGCAGGCAGAGAGAGAGGAGGAAGCAGGCTCCCTGATGAGCAGAGAGCCTGATGTGGGGCTTGATCCCAGGACCTGAGATCAGGACCTGAGCCGAAGGCAGAGGCTTTAACTCACCTAGCCATCCAGGTGCCCCAATTTATAAATTTCTTATGGATTGCACATTTGATGTTATATCTAAGACATTTTTGCCCAACTCTGTGTCATGAAGATTTTCTCCAATTTTTTTTTAAGATTTTATTTATTTTAGAGAGAGTGAGAAAGGAAGAGAGAGAGAGAGAGATAGAGAGCACACACATGAGTTGGGTGGTGGCAGGGGGAGAGGGAGAAGCAGACTCCCCACTGAGCAGGGACACTGACATGGGGCCCCTGGGATCATGACCTGAACTAAAGGCAGATGCTTAATTGACTGAGCCACCCAGGTACTCCTCCAATAATAGGCTTTTTATAGCTTTAGGTTTTACATTTAGGTAAGTTTATGTTTCATTTTTAGTTAATTTTTGTATATGATACAAAGTATGGATGAAAGTTTATATTTTTGCATGTGAATAGTCGATTTTTAAAGCACCATTTGTGGAAAAGTCTATCATTACTTGACCGACTTGCTTTTGCAGTTTTGTAAAAGATCAATTGTTCATATACATGTGGATCTGTTTCTGGGCTCTCTTTTCTGTTCCAGTGATTTTTCTTTCTATCTTTATGCCAATAAGTATAAGTCTTTATAATAAGTCTTGAAATCAGGGAATATAAGTCCTCCAATGTTGTTCTTCTTTTTCAAAATTGCTTTAGTTATTCTAAACCCTGTTCATGTTCCATATGAATTTTAGAATTTGATTTTCAACTTCTGCAGAGAAGTTTGCTTTTAGCTATTACAAAAAATGGATTTTGATTGGGATTGCAGTGAATCTGTAGGTCAATTAGGAGAGAACTGACATCTTATCAAAATTACATCTTCTGAGGTGTTCACGAATCTACTTTGTGACAGCCAAACCCTTCATGTTGTGGAATTCCCACTCTTCCCCCCAACATATGGAATTTGATGTTCAAACTGAGTAAGATAGTTCTGATTCATAAAATAAATGTAATACCAATAAAGCCTAATTCTTTGTCTTTTAAAAAATGAAAGTAAATTGAAAATCCAGTTCTGATATGTTCTTCCCATACCTCAATGGATCAATATTTTCTGCCCAACACCTCAACGGAATGATGTTCCCTGCTTAGGAAAATACTGGTAAAATGCTTTTCTGTTTCTATATTGCTTCAGAAGAATGCAATGTATTGCACTCTGCTCATTACAGTGATCAGAATTGCAATGTGTTCTGTGATTACCGCATTTGGTGTCCAAGGTAGCAGCCATGGTATTTTGCCTTTTACCCTCTGTGACTTGGGGGAGAGAAAAGATAATAGACAGCATTTGGCAGCTTAGCTTGGCATAATGTTAGAAATTAGACACAGCTATTACTTCTTAGCCATATTGCTCTGATTGCTATTTGTTGATGAAAGCTGTGGGAAGAAATGGCAATGCATATAAACAGGAGAAATTTAGTCATAATTTATACTTTTTTAGAAAATTCCAGCAGCAAAAAATCACTTCCAAAGTACTCAAACCACCTATGACTAATTCCAGGATGACCTGTGTTACCCTTGTGGAATGGTAATCAAGTGTGTTGAAGACATTCCCCTCTAATTTTGAGCATTTTTAAAGCAACATGATGCCATGATTCAGATTTTCCTAGTGCAGGTGTCCACAGTGTTTCCAAGTTTATGATATTTTGGAGCCTGTACATTTTTCCTTATAGGCATTGATGGTGCACACTAAGTAAAATTAGCAAAGTGGAGACTTGGGTTGCTAAGCAATTCTTAAGAGTTATCACAAGCTGGATCCTGTTCGAGTTTGTCATGGCCGCTGTTCTAAACTTTCACATTCATTAACATCTAATAAATATTGACTACAGCCTCCTCTGGAGCAGTACTGTACTCCCCACCTCTATCCATGTTTTCTTCATTCTTAGCAGATAAATAAAAATTTCAACTTTTCGGGGTGCCTGGGTGGCTCGGTGGGTTAAGCCTCTGCCTTCGGCTCAGGTCATGATCTCAAGGTTGTGGGATCGAGTCCCACATCAGGCTCTCTGCTAGGCAGGGAGCCTGCTTCCTCCTCTCTCTCTCTCTCTCTCTGCCTGCCTCTCTGCCTACTTGTGATCTCTGTCTGTCAAATAAATAAAATCTTTGAAAAAAAAATTCAACTTTTCCATGAAACGTCCTCTCTACTTCTAAATATGTCCATATCCTCACATTTTTACCTCTATCGGTCCAGTCTTTTAGGAAGATGGATACTTTTTGATTTATCCTCACCCCCTGTCCTTATTCCTGCTGATCTTTATATGTCACTAGGAACTTTGTTTGGGTATCTTGCTTCTCTTAGACCTTCAATCAATCCAGCTGGATCCATCTTTTAGAATGCAAATCTGATGGTATCTCCTTGTCTGCCTCCCCATTTCCAAACATCTAACATTTGAAGGGCCACTTATTACCCTTAAGATATCCTAAGGAAGAACTCTTCAGTGTGACCTCCAAGGCCCTCCACAGTCTGGCTTCTGCTTGCCTCTTTATTCTTGCCTTTTACTTACTCTTCCTCTCTTTGTTCTACACATGCTGGATTTTTCAATCCCTCAAACACATCCTGGGCTTTCTTCTACCACAAAGCCTTGCATGGGTTCTTTTTTCTTGGCTTAAGTTCCACTCATCTTGGCCATTTTAGTTCAAGCATCATTTCTGTGGGGGAAACCTTCCCTCACGAGGTCTAATTCTTCTACTTCAGACTCCCATGGGCTGGCATGTGTCTTTTTCTTAGCCCCTTATCATAATTGCCATTTTATATTTAGTTTGTATGATTATTTGTTTAGTGTCTGTCTCCCTCACCAACCTACAAACTCTATAAAGGCAGACAGACACCAGTCTTGCACTTACCATTCAATGCCAGAGGCTGGCCCAGTGTCTGATACTTTAGAAATGCTCAGAAAATATTTGTTGGATGGGGAAGCTGCAGTTTGTACTGCAGAGGTCACCAGTGACCTTCAAATTATCACATTTCATACCTCCCTTTCTCTGATCTTATCCTCTTTGAACTCTGCCATCTTTGACTCTGCAAGCTACCCCATCCTTGAAACCCCTTCTTTTCCTCTTTGTGACTGAACTCACTTTAAAATATTATTACTTTTTTCTCTTCCTTTGTTGTCTTTTCTTTCTATTTACAGTATCATTGTAGATAATAAATATTTGTTGGCCGAAAGAATGAAATGTTAGTTTTTCTTAGCGTTCTGTCATTTTTTCTCTTTTTCTCCTGCTCTCTTTTCCTTGGTGATCTTATCCAATACTATGACTTCATCAACATCCATAAGCTGGTCCACACCTGTATTTTCAACTACTTATCCTCATGGAGTTGTCTTATAGGTGTCTTAAACTCAACCCAATTCAAACCAAAGCAATTTTCTTCCCTAAGTGTTTTCCTCCACCTGTATCCTGGTCTCAGTAAAATTTCCCCCTACCCAATTTGGAGAATCTAAGTCCAAGACATAAGACCATCCTCAATTCCTTTCTTCTTTTTCCACTAATACCAAATTCTTTTGATGTGAGATGTCCTACCCAACTATACGCATTTATGTTTTTAACTACAAATGTCTAGTTCTGTAGTTTGCAAATTTTTTTTTTAAAAAAGAGTGCTTTTAAAAGATGAGCCTTACGTAGAGAATTACTGTGTAAGACAGAAGAAAGGGAGGTGCTCTATTTGAATGTGAGGGAAGAGATCTTGGAGCAAACCCATCACCTCTATGAGGTGAAGATTCTGTAGTTTGAGAGCCACTAGCCTATGTGATTGCAACAGTATTTAAAAAATGCTTAAAAATTGTTCTCATATGTAAAACAGAAATGATACTTAAGAGAATAAGAAAAGAGAGTTATGAAAATTAAATATAAGGCCCTTGGCATGTGGTACACACTCAGCAAATAATAGTTATGATCATTGTTTTTCATTATAATCTTTCTTCAAACTAACTTCTTAATAAGACCTTACAATTTTTCTTAGACCTATCCAATTAATCATGTAATCTGGACACTTCTTAATATTTTCTCTCTTTTCTTTTTTATTCTCACTTTTTTGTCTGGATTTTCATGGCTTCACTGCCTTATTATCAAGCCATTTCCTAACTGGCCCTCATTTCTCCCATCTGTTCCCCTATTGCTCATCTGCACATTTTATTTCCAGGCCAAAAATACTTCTTGGCTCTGTACTAACCACAGGATAAATTTCAGACACCTTAGCATGGTCACTACCATGCTCTGTGACTGGTCTTTACTTTCACATTAGCATTTTCTCCTTTTACTCTTTTACACAAACCCTTTGTTGAAGGTAACATAACCTAGGTTCTTCATTGCTCTGAAATACATCTGAAGTATTCCTGCTGCCTCTGTGTGTGTGTGTGTGTGTGTTTTCTCATTCATAACGGGAGAAGCACTCTGCTTCTTTAAGTCTTGAATATCATTTAAGGCCTATCATACCTACAGTCCAATCTGTCTCACCAGTTCCTAGAAGATTCAGCTGGGTTCACTTTTGCCTATTTGGGGCTTTCTTAGATATACCATATACCCCCCGCAGGTAGGAATCAATTTATTAATTGGTACATTTATTTATTTAACAAGTACTTATGAAACATATACCTGGACTGGATACTGTTGTGGGTGCTAGGAATACAGCCCCTACCCTCAAGGAGATTATATCTAACAGGGATGGCAAAGAAAAAGACAATTACAACAAAATAAAGTAAGCGCCCTGATGGATGCAAGGGGTTGTGGGCATATATAGAAGAAGACCTAGTATAGTGCAGGGGCATGGTGGGGTACACCAAAGATGTCTCCCCACTGGAGGAGACTGTTAGGCTGAGACATGAAGGGTGAATGGAGTTAAGCAATGAGGAGGAGGGACGATATTCCAGACAGAGAAAACATTGCTGTTAGCTGTCTTAGGGCAGGTCAGTTACTGGGAAGTAGAGAAGCAAGAAGCATTCCTGGCAGGGTTCATCTTTAGCTTAAAAAGAACCAGAGAAACTCTGGAAAGTCTGGTTCAGGATATAATGCTTTCTCCATCTTTTCCTTGGCCCTTTCCTCCTTCACTCACTCCCTTCTTTCCACTCCCCCCCGCCCTCGCCCCAGTCAATGCACATGTACCTGTTCTTTCAGTTTTGGTACTTTTTGGGATTAGTTCCTCACGTCTAAGCTTCAAGCCAATAATTTGATCTGCAGCAGATGACTTTCAGTGAACTACTGGGAGCCTACCCCTTCCCCACTTCCATGTGACAATCCAAAATGATTCAGAGCTATACAAACCTTGAAACCACCTAAGCCCCACCCAGAGGTCTCATAACTCTTTTTAAAAAATCTTCCTCATACAGAGGAATTGTGTAGGTCTGTTTGATCTTTTTATGTTGCTGTTTTCAGGATGTAACTTTTCTCTTTTTCTCTCAAGCCTGGCTTCTAGGCAGTGATCCAAGAGAGGAGAGGTCTGGGGTCCTTGGCCAGTCCCAGGGCACACATCAAGACAGAGATGAAAATATAGGCAAATAGTCTGGGATGTCTTTATGAACACTACTCAGATGACTTGGCTGAAATCTTCTTACATCACAACTCAATGGTTTTAACGACACAGTTTGATAAAAACATTTTCTTTAGCAGTCATGTTACAGTCATTAAGATGTAACCATAGGAGCTCTATACATGATTTAATTCCTCTTTGAACTAATTTCACCTAGTTTTATAGACATTTACTGGGTTCCTCTCCAGGTACAAAAGGAGTTTTAAAAATGACTGTCATATGGATTCTCTGCTTAGCAGAATTCTCGGCTAATGTTTGAGTGTCCTTACCAAAAAGTTAGTACTAGACACAAAGAAAAATAAAAATTAGTTTGAGACTGAGGCACTTTCCATCTTAAAATTGAGATAATGATACAGGTCTGAAGGTTCTTATCTGAAACTTTAAGGACCATATGTATATAAGAATTAAATGTTCTGCAGATTGCCCTAATGACAATAATATGGTGGCTGTATTACATAGTATCCCAGGAAGGATTTGGGGAAGCATCCTCTAACCAAGTATAATATTTCTGATGTGGAACTTCTGAATATTCAACTACATGGGATAACCTGATGTTAGTTAAGCAAATGAGTTTTTGATGCCAAACTTAGGAAAAGACTTGGTTTTCAGAACATGTGGGATTTTGGAATTGCTAATAAAGAATTATGGACCTGGCCTCCTCTCTCTTCACTGAAAGAGTTATATCAAATGTGTTGTTAATCATAGAAATGTTATTTCAACATAAAATATTATTTTATAGCCTAGCTCAACAGCATTAGAATATTTTGTCCTCTTTTTGGGCGCATATATGCTTACAAAACCCTTTATGGTTATAAATAAAGTAATTCCTCTATCTGGAAGTTCCATATACTACTCTCTGATCTTACTGGTTATCTTACTATAAGCTTTGCTGAGGTGGTTGGCTTTCTAATATATTTATTTTCTTTGCTGCAAATTATAGGGTTTCTCTTTCTAGATGATCTACTGAACACAGACCCTTACATCTTTATCACCTGTTTTGAGAAACTTTTAAAAGTTAGTTGTTTAGTTGACTTTGTCAGCCTGATGGCAGTGAAATGGGAGAACCCTAGGCTGGCCTTACCCCATGAGTACAACTAGATAACTAAATACCCCAGAAACTGACCGGAACACTGGCAGAACAAACTCCACAACTAAAGATAGAGAAGAAGCCACATCTAAGAAGGTAGGAGGTGTGGAGATGTAGTTTAGAGGGGAAATGGCTCATGGCCACTGTGGTGGGGAGGGGACCATGGTCACAGAGACAGACTAGCACACAGGGGTGCATTGGAGAAAACAAATTCCCATAGCATTTGGCTTGGAAAGTGAGAGGGGAGGAACTATATGACTTCTGGCAACTAGTAGGACTTAAAACCTGGAGTTTTAAAGATCAGGAGACTTGGCTGGGATAGAGCCTTGAGGACATTGTGTTGCTCTTGAAGAGAAGGCAGGCAAACAACCCATGGATATACGGCATGGAAACAGCAATCTGAAGAGCACTAGGGGCACAAAATGGGGAGGTTATTCACTCATCTTATAGCATGTCCTAGAAAGACAGTGTCCACAGAGAGACCCCTCTGGGTACAAAGGAGCTGGCTGGCACCATTTCCCTTCCCCACCCCTCCGTATAAGTATAGGACCACCTGCAGGAATCAATGTAGCACCAACACTGGCTGCCTAACTTGTTTATACCAAGGCCCCCAAACCCCCATGCTTCAGTGGAACTGCCCTTCCCGGTCTCTCTTGCCTCAGTCCCAGTGCAGCAGGCTGCCTACCCCAGTAGAAGGGCCCAAACCACATCACATCTCCTGACTGGGGAGTTTTGCAGAGCCTCAGTTCTGGCAATGATGGTGACAGGTCTCATTTCACAAGCAGACTAGAGAACACCTGGTTAAAATGCACCACATGCAGGCCAGGGACAAAGCATTCCCATAACAGGCAAGGAGAACCTCTACAGATGATTGGCCTGAAGGATAAAGTGGGGAAGCCAAAATAGCCGAGCACACGCAGCACATTGGAGACACTCCCAGAAATATCAGGCCCTGGTGATGAGGAGACAATACATGGCAGGGCACTACAGGGCCTCTTCTTCATAAAGCCATTACCCTCAAGAACAGGAGACATAACTAACTCTCCTAACACATAGAAACAGGCACAGAGACTTAGACAAAATGGTAAGACAGAGCAATTTATCCCAAATGAAACAATAAGACAAGGCCATGGCCAGAGATCTAAGTGGAACAGATATAAATAACATACCTGATAGAGTATTTAAAGCAATGATTATAAGGATACTCACTGGACTTGAGAAAAGAGTGGAAGACATGAGTGAGACCCTTAATACAGAAATAAGAAATAACATAGCAGAAGTAAAGGGCTCAAGAAACAAAAGGAGAAACATGTTTGATGGAATGAATAGGCTGGAAAAAGCAGAGGAGGAATGACCTGGAAGACAGAGTATACAAAGTAATAACCCTGAAAAAAAAAAAAGAAAGGAATAAGAATAGACTTAGGGAACTCAGTGACTCCATTAAACATAATAACATTTGTATTATAGAAAAGGGGGAAGAAAATTTACTTGACGAAATAATATCTGAAAACTTCCCTAATCTGGGGAAGGAAACAGATATCCCAATCCAGGAGGCACAGAGAACCCCCAACAAAATCCATAAAAGCAGATCCACACCAAGATATATTGTAAGCAAAGTTGCAAATTACAATGGTAAAGAAAAAAATCTTAAAAGCAGCAAGACAAAAGAAGACAGTAGCTTACAAGGGAAACCCCATAAGGCTAGCAGGGGGCTTTTCAGCAGAAACATACCAAGTCAGAGGGAGTGGTGTAATGTACTCAAAGTGCTGAAAGGAAAAAAGATCTGCAACCAGTACTTTATACAGCAAGGCTTATCATTCAGAATAGAAGAAGAGAAAGAGTTTCCTAGATAAAAAATACTAATGGGAGTTCATGACCCCTAAAGTAGCCCTGCAAGAAATCTCAAAGGGGACTCCAAGTAGAAAGGAGCAGCCAAAAGTGACAGTATAAAGACAAAAGCAGTAAAATGAATATTTCTTTAGAACTTCGTCAAAGAACTCACAAAATAAAAGGACATAAAATATAACATATACCTAAAACATGGGGAGAAGAAGAATAAATAATGGGTTCAAACTTAAATGACCATCAATGTAATTATAGACTGCTATATGCAGATGATGTTACATATAAACCTAATGGTAATCACAAATCAAAAACCAATAAATATGCAAAGAATGCAGAGAAAAAAAATCCAAATATATTGCTAAAGAAAATCAGCAAATCATGAAAAAAAGGACAACAAAGGATCAGAGAAAATATCCAGAAACAACCACAAAACAAATAATAAAATGACAATAAATGCATTTTATTAATAATTATTGAATGTAACTGGACTAAGTGTTCCAATTAAAAGACATAGGGTGATAGAATGGATAAAAGAAAGCAAGACCCATTTAACTGCTCCAAAAGACTCATTTTAGACCTAGACACTTGCAGATAGAAAGCAAGGGGGTAGAGAAATATCTATCATAAATGGATGATAAAGAAAATGGATGTTAAAAGAAAGCTGGAGTAGCAATACTTACATTGAACAAAATAGACTTTATAACGATGACTGTAACAAGAGGCACAAAAAGACACTATATAATAATAAAGGGGACAATCCAACAAGAAACAACAATTGTAAATATTTATGCATTCAAGATGGGAGCACCCAAGTACAACAGTTATATAAAAATAAAGAAAATTAAAAAAAAATAAAGAAAATAGTTAGTTGATAATAATACAATAATAGTAGGGGACTTTAACACTCTACCTACATTAATGGACAGATCTTCTAAAGAGAAATCAACAAGGAAACAGTGGTTTTGAATGACACATTGGAACAGATGAATTTGACAGATATATTCAGAACAGTCCATCTTAAAACAGCAGAATACACATTGTTTCAAGTGCACAGAGAACATTCTCCACAATAGATCACATATTAGGTCATAAGTCTCAACAAATTTAAAAAGATTGAAATCATACCATGGATCTTTTCTAACCACAATGCTAAGAAACTAGAAATCAACCACAGGAAAAGATCTGGAAAGAGCAAAAATAACATGCTACTAAATAATGAATGGATCAACCAGGAAATAAAAGAAGAAATAAAGTACATGGAAACAGAAGAAAATGAAAATACAACAGCCCAAAACTTCTGGGATGCAACAAAAGCAGTTCTAAGAGGAAAGTTTATGGCCTCATGAAGCAAGAAAAATCCCAAATAAACAATCTAACCTTACACCTAAAGGAGATAGAAAAAGAACAACAAACAAAACCTAAAACCAGCAAAAGGAAGGAAACAGTAAAGATTAGAGTAGAAATAAATGATATAGAAATTAAAAAAACAATAGAACAGACTGATGAAACTGGAAGCTGCTTTATTGAAAAAATCAACAAAATTAACAAACCTCTAGCCAGACCATAAAAATAAAGAGCTAGAGAGAGAGGGTTCAAATAAACAAAGTCAGAAACAAGAGAGGAGAAATAACAACTAATGTCACAGAAATACAAACAATAATAAGAGAATATTATGAAAAACTATATGCCAACAAATTGGACAACCTAGAAGAAATGGATAAATTCCTAGAAACTTATAAACTACCAAAACTTTAACAGGAAGAAATAGAAAATTTTAAAAAGATTGAAAACAGGCAAAGAAATTGAACCAATAATCAAAAAACTCCCAACAAACAAAAGTCCAGGCAAATTCTACCAAACATAAAAAAGAGTTAATACCTATTCTTCTTAAACTATTCAAAAATATAAAAGAAGGAAAACTTCCAAATTTCTTCTATGAGGCCAGCATTATCCTGATGACAAAACCAGATAAAGACACCACTAAAAAAGAGAATTATAGGTCAATATCCCTGATGAACAAAGATGCAAAAATCCTCAACAAAATATTAGCAAACCAAATCCAAAAATACATTAAAAAAATTATTCACCACAATCAGGTGTGATTTATTCCTGGGTTGCAAGGCTGGTTCAATATTCACAAATCAATCAACATGATACATCACATCAATAAGATGAAGAATAAGAATCCTATTTCAGTACATGCAGAAAGAAACATGTGACAAAGTACAACAATTCATGATAAAAAACCTTCAACAAAGTAGGTTTAGAGGCAACATACCTCAATATAATAAAGGTCACCTACGAAAAACCCATAGCTAACGTCATTCTTAATGGGGAAAAAACTGGGAGCTTTTCTTCTAAGGTCAGGAAGAAGACAAGGATGTCTACTCTCACCACTTTTATTCAGCACAGTACTGGAAGTCCTAGCCACATCAGCCAGACAACAAAAAGGTTTAAAAGGCATTCAAATTGGTAAGGAGGAAGTAAAACTATCCCTTTTTGCAGATGACGTGATGCTCTGTGTGGGAAACCCTAAAGACCACCAAAAAACCTGCTAGAATTGATAAACAATTTCAGTATAAGTCACAAGATACAAAAATCAGTGTACAGAAATCTATTACATTTCTATACATCAGTAATGAACCAGCAGAAAAAAATATTAAGAAAACAGTCCCATTTATAATAGTACCCCAAATAATAAGATACTTAGGAATAAACCAGACCAAAGAGGTGAAAGACCTGTAGTCTGAAAACTATAAAACACCAATGAAAGAAGTTGAAGATGACACAAAGAAATGGAAAGATGTTCCATGCTCATAGATTGGAAGAATATATACTGTTAAAATGTCTGTTCTAACCTAAGCAATGTACACATTTAATGCAATCCCTATCAAAATACCAATAGCATTTCTCACAGAACTAGAAAAACAACCCTAAAATTTGTTTGAAACCACAAAAGACCTCGAATAGCCAAAGCAATCTTGAAAAGGAAAAGCAAAGCTGGAGGCATCCCAAGTCTGGACTTTGAGTTATATTACAAAGCCATAATAATCAAAATAGTATAATACTGGCACAAAAATAGGCACATATAGGAAACAGAATAGGAAACCCAGAAATAAACCTGCAAATATATGGTCAACTAATCTTTGACAAAGCAGGAAAGAATAGCCAATGGAAAAAGAATAGTCTTTTCAGCAAATGGTGTTGGAATATCTGGCCAGCTACATGCAAAAGAATGAAACTGGATGCATTCTTACACCATAAACAAAAATAAATTAAAAATGGAGTAAGGATCTAAATGTGAGACCTGAAACCATAAAAATCCTAGAAGAGAACACAGGCAGCAACTTCTTTGATATCAGCCATAGCAAATTTTTTCTAGATCTGTCTTTTGAGGCAAGAGAAACAAAAACAAAAATAAACTATGGGGACTACATCAAATGAAAAGCTTCCGCACAATGAATGAAACAATAAAAAAACTAAAAGGCAACCTACTGGATGGGTGAAGGTATTTGCAAATGACATATCTGATAAATATATAAGGAACTTATGAAACTCAACACCCCAAAATAAATAATCCAATTAAAAATGGCCAGAAGACATGAACAGACATTTCTCTGAAGATACCCAGATGGCCAACAGACACATGGAAAGATGCTCATCATCACTTACCATCAGGAAAATGCAATTCAAAAATAAATGAGATATCACTTTACACCAGTCAAAATGGCTAAAGTCAACAACACAAGAAACAACAGATGTTGTGAGGATGTGGAGAAAAGTGAATATGCATGCACTGTTGCTGGGATTGCAAACTAGTGCAGCCACTGTGGAAAATAGTATGGAGGTTCCTCAAAAAGTTAAGCATAAAACTACCTTATGATCCAGCAATTGCACTACTGGGTATTTATCCAAAGAATACAAGCTCACTAATTCAAAGGGCTACATGCACCCCTATGTTTATAGCAGCATTATGTACAGTAGCCAAGATATGGAAGCAGCAGCCCAAGTGTCCTTCGACTGATGAATGGATAAAGATGTCACACACACACACACACACACACACACACACACACACACACACATGAATATTATTTAGCCATAAAAAATGAGATCTTGCCATTTGCAACAACATGGTCAGAGCTAGAGAGTATAATGCTAAGCAAAAGAGTCAGTCAGCAGCAGAAAAATCCCATATGATTTTACTCATATGTGGAATTTGAGAAACAAAGCAAATGAGCAAAGGAAAAAAAAGAGAGAGACAAACTAAGAGACAGATTCTTTTTTTTTTCTTTTAGATTTTATTTATTTATTTGACAGAGAGAGACACAGTGAGAGAGGGAACACAAGCAGGAGAAGTGGGAGAGGGAGAAGCAGTCTTCCCGCCAAGCAGGGAGCCCGATGCAGGGCTCAATCCCAGAACCCTGGGATCATGACCTGCGCCTAAGGCAGCAGCTTAAGGACTGAACTACACAGGCACTCCCAAGAGACAGACTCTTATCTATAGATAACAAACTAATGGTTACCAGAGGGGAGGGTGCGGAAGGATGTATGAAATAGGTAATGGGGATTAAGGAGTGCATTTGTCACGATGAATAGTGGGTGATGAATAGAATTGTTAAATTACTATATCCTAACACCTGAAAAAAATATAACACTGTATGTTAACTAACTGAAATGAAAATAAAAACTTAAAAAAGAGTAAAGAAGTTAGAATACTCAGAACTCTGGTATTTTCATTTTATTTCTGTTTATTTCTAGCCAGGGTAATGGGTGTGCACAATTCATTTAATTTCTGTGAGCTTTAATTCCTCAACTTCAAAATGGGGACAATTGTAAGTGTCTTTGCTATTTCTCAGGCAAAGATGAAATAAGAAAATGCTGGTGCAAGCAAGAAGATCCCCTGGAAATTCACATTCAAGAAAAAAGGTATTATCTAAATTTAAGGCACTGAGGGGAGTATCTATTGATAAATGTTGGGTTAAATGATGTTATTTTTAATCAGATCTGGATATGGACCATTTATCATCTGCTGTATCAGGAACTGTAGGAGGCATCCTTGATTAATCCTAACAACTCTCCTTTGAGGTGGCTGCCATCATTCTCTATTGGAGAGATGACAGAGACTTGGTCAAGGTCATGTTGCTATCTAGTGCCTGAACCAGATTGAAAACCAGATTTGTTTAATGGTTAAGTCAGCACCCCTTCTAGTTGCAAAGACTATTTTGCAACAGTGAATGTTTTGTGCTTGTTGTTTTTTGTTTTGCTCATTAAGAACAAGATGGGATTCATAAAAATTTAGATAATTTACTTCTCATGAATGTAAATTCCAGACAGTATCAATAAATCACACACTTTGGAAGCTTAGGAAAATTAGCCATGATCTGATACTTTGGAAAATCTTCATTAATTCCTCTTGGTGGTAGAATTTATTCTTATCATGAAATTCTTAGAAACAAGAAAAAGTGTTTTACTTTAAAAAATGTTTACCAATCTATTCTTCTCTCATAAGTCTCATAGACAGTAAACAACATCATTTTTCCTTAATATCCTTTTGGCTTCATTGCTTGCCCTGGATGAATTGTTGAATTGAGAAACCCTGGCAAGCCTTCTAAAGCATTCTTCTTTCTTATTGCTAATACATGGTCCAATCCTCAATGCTCTTATAGTCATGAGTGACTGCATTTACTGGGACCTGGCCTGTACTCTCTCAGCGGTGTGAAAGCCTGGGCAAGAGGCTGGATTGGGGGTGGGAGGCTGACTAGTAAGCACTGTGAAGTCTCTTTATTTTAGTCTCTGACAGTCTCTCTCTCATTTAAGAAGATCAGAGCAGGTCTTGATGGCTGTGAGAAACAGCACAAGGGACGTTGGGAGGCCCACAAGGATCTTACCTGACTCCTTGTTTTGCCAACTGGAGTTTTGTTCTGGACAGTAAGACTTTTTATGGATTCAGACACCTGTGGGCTGTGTCCAGCCAAGTATTAATTAACATCTAAGCTTTGGTGGTTCTAGGTAAAATATCTAGAAGGAGTCTTTTGGTGAAAAGGACTTTAATATGGAATGAATTTGAAAAGAGAAAAGTTGGATTCCATCTTTCATATCGTCTCCTTCTAGGGATGGCTATGGGGGACAGGGAGATAGGATATGAGACGCCTAAGAGTATTACTGGCAAATGTCTCATTGTCTTAGAGGCCCCCCATGACCTCAGATTTTCTTGTTTTTCCCCCTCTTTCTTCTTCATAATGAGCTAAAGTTGATTGAGCACTTCCTAGGTGTCCAGGCATGCTGTACCCTGGATCATACTCTAGTTATCCAACATGTAGGTAACCCTTGCTCTCCTGAAATTCTTAGTCTGGTGAAGGATGTTAATCACAAAACTGCATGCAACGTTATAAAATTGTAACTGAAGAAGAGGTTTCTGGTGCCCTTAGAGAAGACTTTCTTTTTTTGTGTTGAATTCACCAGTGGTGGCACTGCTATACCCCATGTCTTGTGAGCATCAGAAGCCTTAGGTATTTTCATTAGGTATTAAAAGGAATATCCTACTAAGAAAAAGATTAATCATATAGTTTGTTGATGGATTGAGCCAATTTTTAAACATATACATATATGAAATAAAATATATACATCTTTTACATATATGGTAGTACACACAAACTTTATATATATGTACAAATTTTATACATATGTATAAAATTTGTTTTGTTTCCTAGCCAACATCTTTGCCTGATTATAAAAGCAATGTGAAGTTATCACAGAGAATTTGTAAAATCATGAAAAATATAAGGAAAAAAGTTTAAAATTCCCCATATATAATCAACGTAAATGTTTTCATATAGATCTGTCCAGTCTTTTTCTAAGCATACATATATTTAAAGATATAATTTGGATCATACTGCAAAAGCAATTTTCATTTTGTTTTTAAATTTTTCATTGTATTATAAGCATTTATCATGTTGCTAAAATAATATTAAATGGAAAGTTTATTTACTACATTATATTCTGTATTTGTATTATAATTTATTTAATTATTCCTTATGGCACAGTAATGATATATCCTGTTTTGCTGCATAAATAACACTGTGAAGTAAAAGTTTCTACAATTTATGACAATTTTCTTAGGCTAGATTTTGAGAAGGAAAAATATAGTCAAAGGGATAAATGAAATTTTAAGTCTTGTGATATGTACTGCAAAATTCCTTTCCATAAAGTAAATATAAATCTAGTTCCTGTAAGCAAAGTATGAGAGTGATTATTTTACTGGTTACTCTTATCATCACTGAATGCAGTCCTTGTTAATTAAGTAGTTTAGAAATATTATCTATTAATTTGCTATTTTGGTCTATTAATGGGATTAAGATTTTTAATCTTAATCTGCCTTCTTTAATGTATCTCAGTGTATGTTTTTTGCTCATTTATTTATTGCAGTTTTTAGTGCTTTTCTTATTGCTTGGTAAGACTTTTTTATTTTTTAAGGATACCAATCTTTTGTCCTATGCACAATTTCCAAATCTTTTCACAAACAACAGAAGTTTCTCATTTTTAATGTATATATTTTTTTCTCCTTGATTTCTATTACTTTTGTGCTCAGAAAGTCTTTCCCTATTTCATTAATCAGATACCATTTTGTCTATGTGACTTAGATCTGGATGAGTTTTTATTGTGGTGCTCATAGGATATATTAGCAAACTAGTACAGGTCCTAATTTGGCATTTCTGGATGTGCTGTGTGGGTACTTAATGTTTGCTTAATAGTTTGATCTCAACAGACACTGGCCATTGGGGCAAGTATTCTTTAAACCAGGTTTTGAAAGAGAAGGAAGTCTTACTCCGTCAAACAAAAGGGAGAAAGATATTCCAGGAAGGGAACCAGCATGTGAGAGGTGAGAAACAAAAACCATGATTTACAAGGAATGCCTTCCCCTGGAGCAACACGTGTTCATTGGGGAGGGTGGAGAATTACACACAGTAAGATCATAAACAGTCTTTCAGGCCATGCAGAGAAATTTAAACTTACATTATAGAATATTTGATGGATACCTGGGTGGCTCAGTGGGTTAAAGCCTCTGCCTTCGGCTCAGGCCATGATCCCAGGGTTCTGGGATCAAGCCCCGCATCAGGTTCTCTTCTCAGCAGGAAGCCTGCTTCCCCGCCTCTCTCTCTGCCTGCCTGTCTGTCTACTTGTGATCTCTGTCTGTCAAATAAATAAATAAAATCGAAGAATTTTTCTAGGAGTAGGGGACAAGATGGTGGGAAACTAGGAGGAGGTGCTGTTTCAACCTGTACCCTAAAGTGAGCTGATTACCTACCAAGGAACTCTGATCACCCATCAAATCAGCCTGAGATCAGAATTATACATATCTGGATCTCTACAGGGTCAGATGACGCCAGTGGGCAGTCTTTTTGTTTGTCTGTTTTTGCTTGTATACTTCAAAAATCTTACCTTGGGGCCCATTTGGCCTGAGCCTTCTCTTTTATCTTTCTCTCTTTTTCCTCTCTCTCTTTTTTTTCCTTCTTTCTCTCTTTCTTTTTTTCTTTTGTTTGGGTAGGGACTCTTGATTGCTCAGAAGCATTCCAGGGTGCACCTTGATTGCACCACGGTCGATACATCCAGCTACATCCGTTCAGCCAACTCTCACCAAGATGACTAGGGGGAGGAATGCCCAACAGAAGAAAAATTCAGAGGATGGGCCTTCTGCAACAGAGCTAATGGCTATTGACATAGACAATATGTTGGGAAGGGAATTCAGGCTAACATTTATCCAGGCAATAGCTAGGTTGGAAAAAGCCATGGATGACCAAATGGAATTGATTAGGGCAGAACTGAAAGCCACCAGGGATGATGTTCACAATGCTCTCAATGAGTTCCAATCTAATCTAAATTCTCTAAAAGCTAGGGTAACTGAGACAGAAGATAGAATTAGTGATCTGGAGGACAAACAGATAGAAAGGATCTGGAGGAAGCCTGGAACAAACAACTTAGAAGCCACGAAAACAGAATCAGGGAAATAAATGATGCCATGAAACGTTCCAACGTTAGAAATATTGGAATCCCTGAAGGGGAGGAGAAAGAAAGAAGTCTATAAGGTATAGTGGAACAAGTTCTCCATGAAAATTTTCCCAACCTTGTGAATGGAACCAGCATTCATGTACTAGAGGCAGAATGGCCCCCCTCCAAGATTTTAGATTCTCAAAAGTCCTCAAGACAACTGATAGTAAGAACGAGGAATTATAATTCTAGAGAAACTCTCTTGAAGGCAGCTAGGACAAAGAAGCTCCTTATGTACAGAGGAAAGCTCATCAGAATAAAGTCAGACCTGTCCACAACAACCTGGCAAGCCAGAAAGGGCTGGCAAGATATATTCAGGGCACTAAATGAGAAAAACATGCAGCCAACAATACTTTATCCAGCAAGACTGACATTCAAAATGGATGGAGAGATAAAGAGTTTCCAAGACCAGCAAGGCTTAAAAGAGTATGCGACCACCAAGCCGACACTGCAGGAAATATTAAGGGGGGTTCTATAAAAGAGGAAAAATCCTAAGAATATCATTGAACAGAAATATAGAGACAGTCTACAGAAAGAAAGACTTCAAAGGTAACACGATGTCAATAAAAACGTATCTATCAATAATCACTCTCAATGTGAATGGCCTAAATGTGCCCATAAAATGACACAGGGTTGCAGATTGGATAAAACGACAGGACCCATCCATATGTTGTCTACAAGAGACCCATTTCCAAACAAAGGATACACCCAGATTGAAAGTGAAGGGATGAAGAAGCATCTTTCATGCCAATGGGCCTCAAAAGAAGGCCAGGGTAGCGATTCTCATATCAGATAAATTGGATTTTAAACTAAAGACTGTAGTCAGAGATACAGAAGGACACTACATCATTCTTAAAGGGATTGTCCACCAAGATGATCTAACAATTGTAAATATCTATGCCCCCAATATGGGAGCAGCCAATTACATAAGAAAACTATTAATCAAGATAAAGAGTCATATTGATATGAATACATTGATAGTAGGAGATCTTAACACACCTCTCTCAGTAATAGACAGATCATCCATGCAGAAAATCAATAAAGAAACAAAAGCATTGAATGA
>PISX010016383.1:0-46525 GCA_004024625.1 Mellivora capensis
AATGGAAAAATGTTCCATGCTCCTGGATTGGAAGAACAAATATTGTGAAAATGAACTCACATTCTTAATTGCTGTATAACATTTCTTTATGCTGCTCAACAATATAAATGTTATCTTTGTTTTTGTTTTGCAGTGAGGAAATTTACTCAGAAAGGTTGAAATTTGTAGATCAAAAAGCTAATAATCATCAGAAATGGGGTTTGCATTAGTTCTATCTGAATCTAAAGTTTGTCCCTATTACTCCTATCAGTCTTTCAGTATCTTCAATCCATACCTCTCTCTCTCTCTTTCTTACTTAAGCAAGAAAATAGAGTATAGCAAAATAACAATTATAGTTATCTCTGAGATGGCTGGATCAATTAAAAGAATCTGCATTTTCTCCTTAAGCATTTAAAACATTTGTTATAAACATTTTTATTGAAACAGAAATACTGTCCATGAATAATCCTATATTGACAGATTATTGGGATTGATCTAGGAAAATAAATTACTGACCACTGTGCATAAAATATCTATAACTTTTTTAGTAATAATTAAGAATGATTATCAAATAGCACATTGTTGTTCTCTCTAATAGTGACCAGACATAGTTCCAGCCTAAATATATTTGACTGAAGCTGTGTAGCAACATAGTCAAATTATCAGAGTAGAAGTGGCCATCCTAGTATTAGGATAGACAGGCTTTTGAAAGTGTGAAATGAGGAAATGGGGAAATAATGAGTTATTAACAAAACAAGTGGTAAAGCTGAAAGTTTTAAGACTTTAGATATGTTAGATATTATTAGAAGGATATTGAAAGAAAAAAAATGTGTGTCTTGTTTGAATCCTGATTTGAACAAGCCAATTATTAAAAGCAATTATGAGACAATTGGGAATATTTGAAACTTATTAGATGTATATTATATGATACTAAGAAATGTTTTTTGTTTTCTTTATGTGTCATAATGTTTTGAGGGTACTTAGAATGGAATGCTGTGGTGTCTGGGACTTACTTTAACTCAGTGGAGAGAGGGAGGGAGGTTGATGGTTGCATAGACATATCTATGTTCTTATGTGTTGTTTAATGATTCTAATAAAAAAGAAAAAAAAGAACAAAGACAAAGATAGTGACTTAACTGGTAGTGAACTTGTGTGATGGAGAGGACTTTACATTAATGGTAACATAGATATACTGAAGGTATGTCTTGTATTGTTTGGGTCAATCTTTACTGGTAAATTACTACTCCTTAGTACCAGTACAATTGAAAGTATTAAATGAGATGCTTGCATTGAATCACATAGAACAATGCCTGCCTGTAAAACAAATTTCAGACTTAAGAGCTGTTTATTTTATTTCCATAAAGTTTGGACTAAAGTCAACACTGCCTATAACTATTTATTATTATATGTATATCAAAGAAATTTAGCAGTTTGGGGCAAATTCTTATTTTACCTTTAAGTTTAGTTAGGTTGAAGAATTTGAATTGAACTACATTTTACTAAGCCACAGGGAACACTAAGGAAAATAAGACACAGTACCAGTATCCCTGTATCTATGAGCTTATGCAAAGGCAGAGCTTTGGAAAAAAAACACATAACAAGCAAATGAGGAAACAAAGACACAAAGTTTAAGTGACTCTCCTAAATTATAATTGCTAAATAGTGTCAGAGATTAGAGTCCAAATTTCAGGCCTATGCTCTTTTCATTGATTACATCTTTGTTTCAAAAGAACAGGTTGGGGGTGCCTGGGTGGCTCAGTGGGTTAAGCCTCTGCCTTCGGCTCAGGTCATGATCTCAGGGTCCTGGGATCGAGTCCCGCATCCGGCTCTCTCCTCAGCGGGGAGCCTGCTTCTTCCTCTCTCTCTCTTCCCTCTCTCTCTCTCTGCATGCCTCTCTGCCTACTTGTGATCTCTGTCAAATAAATAAAAAAATAAAATCTTAAAAAAAAAAAGAACAGGTTGGAATAGACAAACAAAATGTAGGCTAACTACTTGAAGAACTTATGTATATTCATCAAGTTGACTCAGATCTGTGGCTGTAGTTGTATTTTCTCATTTACCCTTGGTGTCCCCAGGCTAGCCCAGCACTTGACTTTAGCTAGGTGTGCAACAAATATTTGTTAAATAAATAAACACATTTGTATTTGATCACCCTTTATGTAGATGATTTATTATTTTTCATAAAATAAGTCTTCTGTGCTTTCATAATTTAGTTTGCAAGATAAACAAAATAAGCCCTGGGGCGCCTGGGTGGCTCAGTGGTTAAGGCCTCTGCCTTCGGCTCAGGTCATGATCCCAGTCCTGGGATCGAGCCCCACATCGGGCTCTCTGCTCAGTGAGGAGCCTGCTTCCCCCTCTCTCTCTGCCTGCCTCTCTGACTACTTGTGATCTCTTTCAAAGAGATAAATAAAAAATCTTAAAAAAAAAAAAAAAAAAAAGCCCTGAAAGGGAAGTAATAATAGAAGAGGATTTAAAAAAAGAAGTAGGGGCACCTGTGTGGCTCAGTGGGTTAAAACCTCTGCCTTCAGCTCAGGTCATGATCCCGGGGTCCAGGGATGGAGCCCTGCATCAGGCTATCTGCTCAGCAGGAAGCCTGCTTCCTCCTCTCTCTCTCTCTGCCTACTTGTGATCTCTCTCTGTCAAATAAATAAATAAAATCTTTAAAAAAAAAGTAACTGGTAAGTACCTTTTCCTTTTTCCTTTCTTTTTTTTCTTTTTTTTTTTTTAAAGTAAGCTCTACACCCAATGTGGGGCTTGAACTTGCAATCCTGAAATCAAAAGTTGCATGCTTTACTGACTAAGCCAGCCAGGCACCCCAATAACTGATAAGTTTCTAATATTTTTTGAAAAAAAAAGTGAAGTAGTCAAGTCTAAGAAGAGTATTCCCAAACCACCTTGTTTAAAAAAAATTATGTTTAAGTTTTAAATCATGTACTTTTATGAGACTATTTTGCTGCTTATATTATCAAATATTTTCTTTCCTGTCAGAGAGAATGAGGGAAATAATTATAATGATCGTTACTTAAGAATTCAATGCAATGATTTTTATGTGAATTCCAAAGGTGGAGTGTCAGTTCTTCATAATTACTGAAATTCTTACACAAATCTTTTTGAATTTTTAATTTTGACTTAAAATTAAATGTGATTAGTGTTTTTTGCATAAGATGGGAAATAATGGGTGTGTAGGGTTCTGAAATGGTGGTGTATTGACTTAGATAAGAAATTAACAGTTGTTAGTAAGACCCATGCGTGGCTTTTGAAAGATTTTTAGATTTTACTACTGTATTATATTCCCTTTAACTCACACAAATAGTGAACCTTTCTTATATTCATGTATTTTTTATGTTTTTCTCTGAGCCTGGCTTCTAATTGAGCTCCCTCTGGAGGACTATGTCAAACCAATATGATTCTTGCCTACATATACGCACAGATTTCTTAGAAAACAAGACTGTAGGACTATAAATCTTGACATGTGCTTATTGTGAGAAGTGGGAAAGTGACAGATGTGGAGAACATTTCTGAGGAGTCCAACTGGTCCACAGGCGAGCACAACCGTATCTGATTAGGCCGACAGCTCTGACTGTCCAATTTGTACAAGAGCCTGGAGGCCTCATTGTTTTTCAGCTCACTTAGCAATTAATGGTGCCATTGTTTTGGGCCAGCCCATTTGCAGAGAGATATTTGCTGACAGAATCAAAGCTTAAGAAGTTATAATGAGAGTAACCGAAGTGACTCTTACTATATAAAGCCCACAAGCTATGATTGTGTGCTTAGAAATTCAGAAAATTCTTCCACAAATAAGTACCACTTATATTTTTTCAAAGGGCTGTCAAGGAAACCTGAACTATAATTAAAATAAGCTCTTTCAAAAGTTATTTTTCTTTAGTTATAATTATTAAATACACATCTTTGTCTTTTTGTATTCTAATTTTTAAAAACTATCTTCTGAGAATTATATTTGAATAATATTAACAATAGTATTATTTTGAAATCTTATTCCTTTATGCCATCATAATAATAATATTTTAAAACTTTCACAAAAGCTTATTAAAGCAATGAATTTGCCACTTCATTTAAAGTTATAATAGTGAACCATTGAGAATGAGGATAACTCCCCACCTCTAACCCCCTCTATAACTTTGCTTGCATTCATTGAAAACGTGCTTTAGGGTAGATCAGGTTCTAAATTGAGTAGAAAATTCAATGTTCCTGGCCACTTTTATGTTTTTAAGTGCAAGCCATGATTAAAAAAAAATCTATGGGTAAGGAGCTCTTAGTAAACTTATGACCAGAAAAATAATATTAAAACCAATGATTTATTAAAATACAATGGCTTTAGAAAACTTGAAAACCAAAAGGAGGGGGAAAAAAGTACCTTGAATACTAATGTCATTACCCCATAATAATATTTAAGGTTATAATAATAATCAAGGGGAAGAATATTAAAGTTCTCTTCTTATGGTATAATAACTTGCTTCTGCCCGTTTTGTCAAGCCCTTTGTATGATTTTTAGATGGATCTAGACTGAGCACATGGAAGTGATTCAGCTATGACTCCACCACAAAAAAAGACTCTTCAGTAGCATTCTTCATCATCTAATGTCAACATCAGATTAATTTTTATAAAAATAAAGCCAGTTACCTCTATTGTCTATACCTTTCATATAATTCATTGCAAAGCTAGGCTAAGTTTAATAACACATAGACAATCATCAATGCAGTTATCTTCTTTTTATCTTTCACTTTTGATTTTCATTTTCTCAAAATAACTTTTCTACTGGTAGTTAGATACAGAAAAAGTAATAGGCTGTGGAGCCAGATGGAATAAGTCTTGAAAATTTTCCAATGTTATCATGCTATTTTTCTAAAGGTGTAGTGTATGTTGGTGTGCATATTTTTGCTGTAAATTTGGTTCAGAGATATTTACTAAGCAATGCTTTGTTAGAATTTGTTTTTAGCACTTGAGATAGCATTAGTATGGAATCGGAATATTTTGTTAAACTGGCGTTTAACTGCTTTTCAACTATGATGATTCAGTGAATAGGGTAGAAGTATCTCAAAATTGGGATATATTCAATAGAAGCACATTAGGTATAAGGGATTCTTATTTAAAAATCTTATGTTGAAGTATAGCTCCTTTTCCTTTTTTAGTATTTATATAAGAATTATCCTCAGCTTTCCCTTTTCCTTCCATTTTCCCCTTGGCTTTACCCGTGGCTTTACCATCTACTTATTCATGGATGATTTTTGAATATACATCTCTATTTTCAACCTCTCCTTTGTGCCTTACAATGCACCACTCCCTCTCCAATTTCCTATGGACATCTTTTCACTTAGTATGTCCTCATACTTCATAATTGACATTTACAAACTTAGTGTGTGGTCTTTCTTCTCCTGACTGATTTGCCTTCTGACTACCCTACATCTCACTGCCTGCAGCAACTTCCAGCATATTAATTACCAGATTTGATGTGGATGTTTTGCCTGACCAACTCAGTGTGCCATTCTTCCCATTGATGCATATGTGTTCCTTTTGAGGTTATGTGCAAAAACATATATAAGAATGAAGTGTATTACAGCTGATTTAATTGGCAAAGGAGAACAGGTTTGTTATGCTTCCCTGTTATTTCCTTCTAAAACACTTTTTTTCTTTTGTAATATCACTAAGATTTTTCATGCTTTTTTCCACAGTATACTTAGTGTCCATGGTACAGATCAGTGTCTATGTGAATTGCTACTGAGGACAGAATACAGCACCTTACAAGTCACAGGTGCTTAATAAATGCTTGGTGATTCATAAAACAATCTGAAAATGCTGTTTAGAGCACTTAAAACTGTCTTTATTTTTCCTGACAATTTTTATCTCCCTATGCCAGGATGAACGGCTCATAACTTAAAAATAATTTAAAATGCAATAATATATAATAATGCATAATATAATAATATGATTATATAATATATATGATAGTATATATTATTATATAATATATGATATAATAACATAATAAAATAATATTTAATAATGCACAATATAAAAATGCAACATAAACTGTACAGCTAAAACTCAAGCTCTTTGTCTTCTTTGTTAATTGATAATTCCAATGTTTTTGCCTTTAAATGCAATGATATTTATGTAGCACTTCAATTTCCTAGTTTTTACTAAGTCAGTTGTACAGTTAAAAAATATTAGGGTTGCTTGGGTGGCTCAGTTGGTTAAGCATCTGCCTCCAGCTCAGGTTTTGATCTCAGGGTCCTGAGATCCAGCCCTGTGCTGGGGTCCCTGTTCAACAGGGAAGTCTGCTTCTCCCTCTGCTGCTCCCCCTGCTCATGCATGCTTGTTCTTTCTCTCTCTCTATCAAATAAAATCTTTAAAAAAATATTGTTAACCCCATATGGAATCATGTGATATCTTCTCTGTATATGCTGTCAGTATTTTGAGTTTGGGCTTTGTCATTTGCTGCTAAGTAATGCCTGAGCTTTGGATTCTGGAAGTGTGGTGTAAGTGCCTGGAACCAGGTCATCAAGGAGCAAATATCCTTCTGCCATATTTTTCATGTTGGCCAAAGTTCTCAAACTCATGGTTCTCTTAAGACCTTACTTTTAACACATACCATTTGATTATTTAGAAAAAGATGAACTTCTGAGAGAAATGTGACATAAAATGTATCATAGTACCACACGTTCAATTTAAGGCAGTATAGGTTAGTAGCTAATAGGAAATCATACAACAGTGACAAGTTGGTCCAATTTTTAACTTGGATGATTTCTCTACAAAAGTCTGAGTAGCAAACTCCACAGATTGTTTGCTTCACATATGTACTTTTTAAAAATTATTTTTATTAACATATAATGTGTTATTTGCCCCAGGGGCACAGGTCTGTGAATCATCAGGCTTACACACTTTACAGCACTCACCATAGCCCATAGTCTCCCTAATGTCCATAACCCAACCACCCTCTCCATACCCCTCTCCCCCTGGCAACCCTCAGTTTGTTTTGTGAGAGTAAGAGTCTCTTATGGTTTGTCTCCCTCCCAATCCTATCTTGTTTCATTTTTTCCTTCCCTACCTCCCAAACACCCGCTCTGCCTCTCAAATTCCTCATATCAGGGAGATCATATGATAATTGTCTTTCTCTGATTGACTTACATGTTCTTAAAATTTTTAACTTCAGAATATCTATGTAGTGTAGAGTATAACACAGTAAAGCCTGACATTTGTAAGAAAAGGTGACTACAATTTATCAATTTTTAACCTTACTTGTCTATTAACTTAGTGAATTCATTGAGACTGTGTAAGTTCCCTTGATGATGTTGGCAAAGAACAATCTGACAAAATGCAGTGGAACATATGGTTCCAACTCACTAGAAGTCTAATCCTAAATGCCTGAGTAAGTTATGGGATAATGGGATGAATATTAGCATCAAGCCACTAGGAAAATACAGAAACTTTCAGGTTTCTCAGGACCATTTGTAGTTTATAGCAAAATACAAATGTGTTTTATATAATGGCTTCTGCCCTTGAAAGTATTATATGAAATACCTAAAATTCTTGGAATTATATGTGAATATTTTATTGAAATACTAAATCCATAGGAGCTTTGAAAAGATATATGTTTAGATTATTTTACTATCAGTGACTTTTAGCAAAATTCAATCCTCTTATCAACTTAAGCATCTGACTTGATGTTTACAAGTTTTGGGTTGAATTATGTTGCTATAGAATATTTATAGGAGTACATGCAAGAACCAAGGTATACTGATATTTGACAGTGTCAAAATTTTATTTATCTTTCACTGAAAAAAGAACCCTGAAGAAAACCTCTTCTTCTTTAATAACTAATACATTTATTAGAACCTCAAAAATTAGTTTTTATGATGTGGAATTTGGATATCTTTTTCTAGCATAATAAATACACCCAGAAAAAGCAAGATTTTAGTAGATCCAGATTAATGCATTATTATTTCCACCATTCTAAAGCTTTAAGCACCTACATGCCTGGGGGCATAACTTTGAACATTTTCAAATCAAATACTATAGAATAAAATATTTATAAATATGGAGCTGGTTGCAAAAATTTCAAATAATAGGCAAGAATATATCAAGTATAAAGTGTGTGCCATGGAGACAACAAAGACCTATATAACCCTCATTAAATATCTCTTTCTGGTTAAGTGACAAACCTGAAGTACTCATAGAAAAAAATTAAGTGCTAAGTGTATGAACATCTTTTCAAATACAATAGAAATGGAAGTTCTGTGTCTTTCACACAAAATGAATTTTATGTACTATTTTATTAATTTTAATCCTGACAGTAATCTTGTAGGATATGAAGATAGTGAGTCTCAGAAACATTAAAAAGATTGCCTATAGCCACAGAAGTAGTGATTGACAGGGCTAAATCTTATATGTGCCTGCTGTTCTCTAAAGCTAATGCTGTTTCCATGGGTGTGTGTGTGTGTGTGTGTGTGTGTGTGTGAGAGAGAGAGAGAGAGAGAGAGAGATTATTCATTTAATAGTAAGAGTTAAGAGCAGAAAATAATGTGGAATCTGGTAAGCAGCTTAAATTTAATGGAATAAATAAGCTTTAAGCCTCTTCCTAGAATTGGTATAATTTAAATAGGGAAAGGGCTCTCCAGACTGAGGTAATGGCATAAACTGCAAGATAGGCATGCAAGGCCTTTCTTCTAAATAATGGCTCTTTAGGTAACTTTTTAAAAATTAACATATAATTTATTATTTGTTTCAAGGGTACAGGTCTGTGATTCATCAATCTTACACAATTCACAGCATTTACCATAACACATACCCTCTCCAATGTCTTATTTTTTTTAAGATCTTATTTATTTATCTGATAGACAGAGATCTCAAGTAGGTGGAGAGGCAGGCAGAGAGGGAGGGGGGGAAGCAGGCTCCCTGCTGAGCAAAGAGCCTGATGCAGGGCTCGATCCCAGGACCCTGGGACCATGACCTGAGCCGAAGGCAGAGGCTTTAACCCACTGAGCCACCCAGGCATCCCCCCTCCCATGTCTTTTGTTCTAGTCCTACACTTGGTACTCTATTGTAGAGTCTCATCATTTCATTTTAAATGACTGCCAGAGGCTTCAAACTAAATCAGAATCTCTAACAGTATCTTCTTCATCTAATGTAGACTCAGATTAATCTTTATAAAATGTGCATTCATTCATTCCTTCATTATCCATTTATTGAAGGCCTATCTACCATGTGCAAGGTACTATGCTAAGTGTTGGAGATATCACTTAATAAAGTCAAAATGTAGTCTCTGCCATTTGATACATGATTTTAAGGCTTAGATAGGTAGTCCGGTTACCAATAAAAATGTAAGGATCATCTTCAAATTGGTGATAATTGTAAGTGATTGCTTAGGAGATAGAGATGGGGGAAAAAAAAAGAAACCTGGAGGAAGGCCAAAATCTTTAAGGATGATGAATTTAGGAGAGATAGCAGGGGATGGAGGAGAAACTACCAAGGAAGTTAAAAGAGAACAGAATAGTCCTCAGAGGGAATGCTGTTCAGCTGTCAGTTGGATTTTACCTTCACCAGCCACACTAGGTAGCACAATGTAATTTACACGACACATTCTGGGGTGGAAAGTTTCAGTGAGCAGACATAAACTGATATACCATATCCTGCTATACTAACTTCTTTCTTAGGAAATTAACAAAATGTTTTACTGATTTTAATTTACGATACATCTAAATACTGAAAAAAGGGAAAACTTGGGTCTAACATTGACATTTCATTCCTGTGCCTTAAATAGTTTGATCAGACTAATCAGTGACTCATAATCAGTGCATAAGTGAATACATTTTGGTATTTAAGAAATGAAGTAATATACATATTACTAAATATGATAATGCTAGTAATTTTCTCGCTCAATTTGTGCTTGAGGATATGTCACCAGCAATGGTATTCCACTTCATTTGAAGTTCAAACATTGAAGATAATTTTTAAACATTTTTATTGAGTTGAAGCTAGAGAGTTAAAGAACGATTAAGTTAATTAAAATTTGAATATATATACATGCAATGGATACATTTTGTACTAATGCAATCTTAGTGCTTAGCTCACTATTAACCTAGCAAGCCTGGAATTTTAAGTGTTGGTCTAGTAATTTTGAACCCATAGCTTTAAAAATGGATGAAGCTCATTTAACATAGTATGGGTAATTTAAAATTAGATTAATTGTCCCCTGCACTGTACTCTTTTCTGTCATCTCTTTTCTGGTTACAGTTATTTGATTATTTCTTGAAACTTTGGCAAACTGAGTAATCATATATATCATATGATGACATGATCATATATGAGCATATGGTTATGTGTACACATGCACAATAATAATGGACATTTAAATTTCTGAAACATTACCAGATATATTGCATAAAAAGATTCCAGTTTCCATATCTTTATTTCTGTTTTTATTTTACAGATGCAGAAATGGAGGCCCAAAGAAATTAACTAACTTGTTGGTTATGTAACTATTTAATGAGACTCTAGATCTTGAAGTCAGGTCTCCTGATTTTTAAAGTCAGTTTATTCCCATGTAAGGTATGCTCACATGTTTATTTTCTTTTTCTTTTTTCTCACATGCCATAGAATAAAGGTGATGATCCATAATCTTTTGCAATTTAATAAATGCTTAAGATGTATTTATACTGTATCTATGCAATACATCGAACACACAAAGTATCCATTTAAAACAGGTCAATTTACATGCCATTAAATAAACATTTTTACTCCCTGGTATAAGCTAGTTTAGTTAAACTATTAAGATTCTGTAAGAATATGGGGGCACCTGGGTGGCTCATTGGGTTAAGCCTCTGCCTTCGGCTCAGGATCAAGCCCCACATTGAGCTAGCTGCTCAGCAGGGAAGCAGTCTGCTTCCCCCTCTCTCTCTTCCTGCCTCTCTTCCTACTTGTGATCTCTCTCTCTCTCTGTGTCAAATAAATAAATAAAATCTTAAAAAAAAAAGATTCTGTAAGATACAACCACTTGAAACTTCTGCAAATGTCTGTATGCAGTTGCCCGATATATTTTCACACTCAATTCAATTGTATTGAAACATCTTCTTCCCTAGAAAGGGGAAAAGATGTACAGAATGACTCAAAATGTCATACCTAGGCATCATTTCCAGTACATTTTTTAAGGATAGAAATAATAAATTAAAAGTAGATGTGTAAAAATTAGAGTAGGTTGGTGGCCTCAGGAAAGAAATGATTGCTATGTAAACTAAAATAAGACTCCTCTCTGGGAAAAAAGTAATTTAGCTTCATGAATAGCTGCACCTCAGAGGGTCAGGCATATGAGCAATTAAAATGAAACAAGTTGATTTTAATATGCCTTAGTAACTGTGATTGATCTTACAGAGCTATTGTTGACTAAACATCAAGAAACAATTTAGGATCCTGTTTAAAACAAAGTTTATAATCCTTGTTTAATGGATTTTGGTACCTCGGGCTATACAGTGCTGTAAAAATGATTAAAATGTGCTCTGTCTCTGTGTAATCAATAAAACCTCTCTCTAAAATTAGTTAGGTTCCAAAGACTCCTCAGCAGGCTTGGCAGTGCCACGTCTGTAGAATTCCAAATAAGCCATCTATCATTATTTCCATACACAAGGTTCATTAGACACCTCATTCTTTATCTTATTAGCACCAAAGTCAGCTAAACAATCAAATCAAAAGGTCACCTTTAACAATACCTAGTTAAACCAAAACATACATCAAGACATTATTAGTATAATACATCAAAATTCAGTGGTAAAAATTCCTAGAAGGTCAATAAAGGGTTATTGTTAAAAGCACTGAGGATATACACATTTGTTAGTTTAAGAAAAAAATTCTACAGTGGCAATTCTCTAAATTCTTAGAGATGGATTTAGCCTGTTACTAAAATCAGTGAACACAAAACCTTGTTTAGGTTGTATTATTTTAAAACATTTCTCTTTTGTATATCATGGAATTGAATTTGTAGTTTTTATGAAGTGAATGGACAAATCAGTACCTTTGGAGTTTCTTAAATTCTTTTTAAGATTATGCCTCATCCATAAGCATGTGTTTTCTGAATGTATTTGGTGTTTTTATAATTGCATTTTCATTACTAATATTTTATGATAGAGTTCTTTATTTTAAAGAAGTTGATGCATATCAGTTTTATAACTTATATAGCTAAAGAAATTTGAAGTTTAACTTTCATCTATATTAAAGTTCAGTTCACCTAATGATGCATGCTTTGCCATTAAGTGAATCTAATGAGAAATACAAGTAAGCTCTGGACATGTGCTCAACTTATCATCCAGTGTATCATTTGAATAAAATGATACATTAATTTAATGCCTCTTTGTATGTTTCTTACTTATGATTTACTCAACTCTCTTTTTAAATTTTACTTTATTCTAATTTAATATACTCAGATAAATTTAGTGGTCAATAGGATTAACTTCTACATCCATAGTTAAGATGTATGTAGGTTGGTTGTGTGCTTACCTTAATCTAATGTCCTTCAATTCTTTTATCCTATTGCAAAATAAATGAATACATATCTGTCTTTCTGTTGGATCAGTTTGGGTCCATAAGAAAATATTTTGGTAATTACTGGCCAGGAATGAAGAAACATATATCATTGAATATTCATAATAACCCCACTGAAAGCTTTGTCATTGCTATGTGTATGATGAGTCTGAAATATTTGTTAATGGCATTTGGTTCCAGAAAAGTGAATGTTTTGGCTCTTATAATCCCTCCCAAGTCAGCACTGTGCTTTAACTGCATCATTATGTTTATTTCTGCTTGGTACTTTCAGATCAAAATGTTTCTCCCTGCCCTCCCCAAATACCCTGTTCTCATTGCCACTGGGATATATCACTTAATTAAGAAATGTAAATCATTACAATGTAAATAAATGGTTTGTTTTTTATTCTTCTATCACATTAAGACAACATAGTGGAAGATGCAGAAGGGGAAATGGGACTTAACTATGCTGATATAAAGGAGGTTTTAAAAGAACTTACAGGGACGCCTGGGTGGCTCAGTGGGTTAAAGCCTCTGCCTTCAGGCTCAGGTCATGATCCCAAGATCCTGGGATCGAGCCCCACATCAGGCTCTCTGCTCAGCAGGGAGCCGGCTTCCTCCCCTCTCTCTGCCTGCCTCTCTGCCTACTTGTGATCTCTCTCCGTCAAATAAATAAATCTTAAAAAAATTTTTTTTAAAAATAAAAGAACTTACAGAATGGTCAGGAAAGATGCCAAAAGAAAGGAGAGGAGGGAGGAATTTAAAGAGAAGATATTGACTTGAAAAGTAATGAAGAGCTTAGGAGGAGGATGAGAGACTTAGCGTTTTTAAAATTGACTCAGAACATTTTAGAGAATCATAGAAGAAAAGCATTATAGACATCAATAAGCCTGATATTCATATTAATCTAAACAGTTAAAAATATATATAAAAAACAGATGGTATAGGCCTTTTAGTTTTTGTTTTCTCTTTTAGGGATTTAAGACTTGCTTTAAAGAACAGACTATTACATGTTAAGATTATATTAGTATGACACTGGGACTAATAAACTACTGGAAGATACTGGAATATTTCTTTTTTTTTTTTTAAGATTTTGTTTATTTATTTAACAGAGAGATACACAGCGAGAGAAGGAACATAATCGGGGGAGTGGGAGAGGGAGACACAGGCTTCACGCAGAGCAAGGAGCCCAATGGGAGGCTTGATCCCAGGACCCTGGGATCGTGACTTGAGCCAAAGGCAGACACCTAACCGACTGCTCCACCCAGGTGCCCCATATTGGAATATTTCTAATTAAGTATCTTAGTTGTTCAAGTATACAAAATTAAAGAAGTAAAAGGATTTTTGAATTTAGCACTAATCTTAATGATCAATAAATAATTATGACTGATAACACAAAGGGAATTATTCTATACAAGGAAATGGCTGGGGTTATTGGTAATAAATCTGGGAAGTAACTGCATATTGTAGAAAACAGCATTGGACCTCTTTCAGTTGCTTGCATGGGTTGGTTTTTTAAGGGACATAATCACTGTGCTGGGTTCCAAGGCTTTATTTAACTCACCCCACCCCTCAACTTTAGAACAACTCCAGTGGTGCAGAAATATTTAACATGTTCCTTCATCAGTCCATCCTGTGAATGTCTTAGGATCAAAAGGATGCCATAGTTCTACTGGATTTGGGCAAAGCAGTATCTCTTTTCTATGATTACTTTTTACGCCTCCAGCTGCACATTTAAGTGAATGTATTTTGATGTCGGATAAACCTATTTTGAATGCTATGTGACTACTTCCTCATCTGTAAAAGGTAATAATGCCTATCTCAAAAAATTGCTAGGGGGGTAAGTGTAAACTGCCTAGCAAAATATCTGGCACATATTAAGTGCTCGATAAATGTTAATTATTACTATAATGGTGAGCTCTCAAATTGCTCTCTTGTGGAGTTTATAGCTCTTCAGGAGGTTTATTACCTTTTGAATGCTGCCTCAAATTCTGTTTGCTTCAAAAACAGTTTTATTGATAGGCAGTAATATTCAACTTCATTTCAAAATAAACAACTTTCCTTTTTAAGGTAGGTGGAAAAGAATAAGAGATAAAGAATATAATGGAAGGAAACTGACAATAACAGAGGACCAGCGGCACTAAGGGCAGGGAAAAGGGGTGATTTCCAGAACAAATTGTGTGTCGTGCCCCACTCACCCCCAACCTCACCCCCCACACACAAACACTTCTGTTTCCACCTTTTTATGTGAGTCTTCTTCATACAGCCCTGCCCTGAATGGCAAAAGAAGAGCAGAGCAGGGGTCAAGGATGGGTCCCAGCCATGGTGTGCTCTGCAGCTATCTGAGGGCAGGAGGAAACACCAAGCCCTATAGATGTTTCTAACAGCCATTCATTTACTTATGTATTTAAAATATTTATTAAGGACCTTGTGGTTAGTGTAGATTATGAAAAAATAAGGGAGTATTTGTCTTCAAGTGAGTCACAATTTAACACTATAGACAACCAACTGAAAGAAGACCAGGATGTGATGGAATCACATAGTGAGGCCATGATGGAGACAAGGTGGGGAGGTTAGACTTAGGTTAGAAGGACTTACGTGGGACGCCTGGGTGGCTCAGTTGGTTAAGCGGCTGCCTTCAGCTCAGGTCATGATCCCAGCATCCTGGGATCGAGTCCCACATCGGGCTCCTTGCTCGGCAGGGAGCCTGCTTCTCCCTCTGCCTCTGCCTGCCACTCTGCCTGTGCTCGCTCGCTCACTCACTCTCTCTCCCTCTCTCTCTCTGACAAATAAATAAATAAAATCTTAAAAAAAAAAAAAAGAAGGACTTACGTTAGTGACACTTTCCACTTCAGCAATGCAAGCAAACTCATGAAACATACAAGTGTGTAAATTGCAAGTAAGTTGTAATACTTCCCTCCTTGTCTCTTCAATCCAGTAGAATCACAGTATTTGGCAGATGAAGCAAGACAAGTGAAAGCTTAAATATTAAAGGGCTTGTTTGAGGATTGAGGATATCATCAGCAGTTGGCTGAGGGTAGCCATATTGCATGATTTCAGTGCAACTGAAGCATGTGAACATCCCTTTCTTGGGGCATGGAACTAAAAGAAAATGACCTCCCATTTTGAAAATTTCAGAGGATCTTCCTTTTTAGGTAGTAAATTTCAGGATATTTTCCCATTTTTCTCAATGTTTAAGCCCTAAGTAGTACATTTCATGCTTATAAAATTAAATTGAAGTCATAGGTTTTGCTTACTTTGGGGGTGGAGGTCTGTTGTTTATTTTCTTGACAGATGACTGCCCAATGTTTGGTGTTAAATACATTGTCTTGTCCATCAAGAGAATAAAACTCAGTCCATCTATCTGTGCTTTTAAAATCAGATACCTTTTACAAAGAAGTGAAGTTACTGAATTTTTTAGAGAGAGAACTACAGAGCAGAATGCTTTTTAATGCTTGGGCAGTGGCAGGCCAATAGTGAGCATATTAACAGGGCCAGCAAATGCTGTCATTCCTAAGGGTAGATGTGCTCAGTCCTATACCCTTGGTGGAGTAATACCTGGTGGTCTCTAGAGATTCTTGTGAGTGAAAAGATGTAAAACCTGCTTTTTCAACCGAGTGATTCTCGGCCACCCTACACTGAAGACAGTTAAACTCTGATTGGGTATCAAAGTATGCATCTTCCAATTGTTTCTTTTCCCTTTTGGAACCCAAGGAAGGAAAAGTGGGTGACCAGTCATCAGTCCTTTGCTTAAAATTGTAGATAGAATGTTATGCAAATATAAGGAAAATTCCAGAGTGAACAAAACGGTTGTATATGATTTTTTTTAGCTTCCTGAGTTTTAAATTTCTTAGCATGAATAATGTCAACAGTATTTGATGAAACAAGAATAGTATGGAAATAGATTTTGAAATAATTCAGATTTTACCACTCTTGCTTTATCTATTTGTTATTGTTTGCTTATTTTGTTGGTTAAGTATCTTAAAGGTCAATGCTTTTGTTCAATTTATCTAGATAGCAACTACTTATCAGTTTATAGAAATGTTTTTCATCCTTTTTCTGGCTGCAGAGAACTTTCTTATATGGATATGCTATAATTTATTCATTTTCTATGGCTAGACAGTTTGCTTGTTTATAATATTTTACTATCAATAATTAAATTTATACACTTGAAATGTTGTATTTTAGGAGACACATATATATTCTAGGTGAATTTTTAGAAAGATTCCGAAAAGGATCCTAGAAGTTGGATTGCTGGTTCAAATGCAAATGTCATTTATTGAGTACTGCCAAATTCCCTTAGAGTGTTTCAGAAGACTGCCTTGCCAACATAATGAGTTGCCACTCTGATAGGCAAGCAATGACACTGCAATGACATTTTCATTCATATTTCTCTTGTTATAAGTGAAGCATTGCATATTTCATGTGTTTATCATTTGCATATTTTCCTGAGGGATGACTACTCATGTCTGTTTTGCTTTTTTTAATCTGAATTTTAAGAATATTTTTCTTAGATATATTTTGCAAATATTGTCTGCCAATTTGTCATTTTGATTTTGACTTTTGATGTTTCTTTGCAGTAACTTTTAAAAATGTCATCACATCTTGTCTCTTATTGCTTCTGGATTTGGCATCACAAATTATTTGCCTATAATATTTGTATAGATATTTTTCATTTAATCTCTGATTCATTTAGAATTTATTTTGGTCATAATATGAGTTATGAATCCAATTTTTAAACAAATGTGACATACAGGGTTTGCAGACGCCCTTTACCAGACTGAGAAATGTCCTTTTATTTTTAGTTTGCTGAGAGTTATTAGGAATGAGTATGAATCTTATAAAATTTTTTTTCACCATTTGATATGATCATGGGGTTGATCTTCTTTATGTTAATATAGTAGGCTTTATGAATTGGTTTTCTTAATATATAACTGGATCATTACAAGAAGAAAACCCACTTTATTGGTAGATTTTACTTGATTTTATTTTTTTGAGCAGTTTTGTATCTATGTGGATATCTATGAAAACATACATTTGAACATACAGAGACATATCTATGAGGATATTGTTCTGTAGTTTTCTTTTGTTTTTCTTTTTTTCTTCTTAATGCACTATCTTTTGTCTGTTTTGGTACCAGGGAAAGACTCATTTCATGAAACAAATTGGAAAGTGTTCCTTTGTCTTTTATTTTTATGATGAGACAGTTTAGAGTTGGTTGTAGTTCCTCTTTAATGTTTGGTGAAATTCTTCATTGGATGTGTCTTAGCCTGGAGGTTTCTTTTCTGGGGGGAAGTTTTAAGTTATTCTTAATCGTTTTAGCTGTTCAGGTTACATATTTCATCTTGGTGAGATTTGGCAGGTAATGATTTTCAAGGAATTTCTTCAGTACATTTACGTTGTCAAATTGTTGTGTAGAACTTCTTCAATCATTTTTTACAAATCAGGAAGCATTATATTAAATAGTTTCCTAACTTTAGCAAAGATCAATAACTACCCTCCCAATTTCAATTGCATTAGTGTGTAGAAACATTGTAATAAGGCAAAAAAAAATAATTGGTTGAAATGATAAGGTTGTTTAGCTCATCTCAGTGCTGGCATCAGTATATAAAACAATCTATTTCTAATTCTGAAATAAGTGGAAATTGACAGAAAAAAACTTACAATAGCATCAAAAGTGTGAAATACTTTAACAACAGATATGCCAGCCTTGTATATCTAAAACTGTAAAATATTGCAAAGATAAACTTAAGAAGAACTAAATAAAGGAAAATATATACCATGTTTATGAAATAGAATAAAAAATATTATTAATATTTTTTTGCAAGTTTGTCTGTAGAATTACACCAACTCAAGTCAAAATCCCAGCAGACTTTTTTTAAAGATTTTATTTATTTATTTGACAGATAGAGATCACAAGTAGGCAGAGAGGCAGGCAGAGAGAGAGGGGGAAGCAGGCTCCCTGCTGAGCAGAGAGCCTGATGCGGGGCTCCATCCCAGGACCCTGAGATCATGACCGGAGCTGAAGGCAGATGCTTAACTGACTGAGCCACCCAGGTGCCCCCAGCAGACTTTTTGTTGGAATCGATGATCTGATTTTCTGATTTTATTTACGTATTCATGTATTTATTTGACCCCCCCCCTCCACTTAACCTGCCTTGTTTCATTCCGCCAAATTCTCAACCCACAAAGGATCATTTAAGTAGCACTTCAATAGGAAGGGAAGGACACTGAGAGAATCGAGGATGCTTTCAAGCAAAATTTCTATCATCTATCATCTGGCTGGTTGAGTAGCACTTCCAATGTGAGGTGTCAGAGTGATGTTCTTCAACTTCAACAAAAGAGGATCTCTGGGCAGTGGCTATGGAAATGATTATAAACCTAAAACTTAAACCTAGAACTCTAAATTTCCAGAAGAAAACAGAAAGAATTCCTTGGCTTAGACAAAGCTTTCTTAGGACACCAAAAGAATCAATCACAAAACAAATTGATAAATTTTGCTGCATCAGAATTAAAATCCTCTCTTCAAAAGACATTTAACAAAAGGAAAAGACTACCTGGAGGCTGGGAGGAAATATTTGTAAACGTATTTCTGATAAGGACTTATAATTGCTGTATAACAAGAACTCCCCAAACTAAAAAATTAGAAAACAATCCATTACAAAATGCCAAAGGACTTGTACAGACATTGAACCAAAGAAGAAAAATGACTGGCAAATACGCTCATGAAAAGATGCTCCTTAAGGAAGTGCATATTTACTCTAATGAGATACCCCTACCTTCCCATTCCAATAGCTAAAACAAACAAGTAAGCCACAACAGAAAATTCAAACAGCAGCAACTGAGAATATGAAGAGCTGAAAAGTTGCAGGACCATTGGATCTTTCATGTTGCCTGTGGAAATGCAACATTGTACAGCCATATATATAAACCATACAACCCAGAGATTTCACTCCAAGAGAGAAATGAGTATGTCCACACAAAGACTAAGTTTTATAGCAGCTTTATTCATAATCAGTGAAATTGGGTATATTGATTATCTGTTGAACAATCTGTTGATTGTTGAATTACCTTAAAAATTGATGTAGAACAATCTCACTTTTTTGTTGGTCAGGAATTCAGGAATGACCTACCCAAGTCATTCTAGTTTGGGATCTCTCATGTGGCTTCTTCTAGAATATTGGTCAGGATGGAGTCACTTGAAATATTAACTGGGGATTGTAGCTTTCTCACATAGCGGCTTACCTGGTATTGGCTGCTGGCAAAAGGCCTCAGTTCCTTGCCATGAGACCTTCTCTAGAGGGCTGCTTAAACATCTTCATGGCATGTCACCTGGGGAAGATGGACTGGGGTGTGATTAAAAAAAGAAAAACAAGTAGACAATACTTATTTTCTCTGTGTCTTAACTCCTCTATCACCATGGTAATCTTTAATTTAGAAACATGCATCAGGCTCCTACCATGTATCACAATCTATGTGAGGTGGTGGAAATGGCAAAATAAATGAGACAAAGCTCTTGCCTTTAAGTACTTTCTAGTGTGTTTATACAAACGGACACAAACCAGAGTTCTTTAAATATATCTTTGTAAATTATTGAATATATCTTTTTGTAAAATCATATTCACTGAATTAAGCATATAATGTAGTTCTATTTTAAAAACACACGTCAAAATATTATTAATTACCATAAAACTTTGTTTTCTATAGCTATTTCAAAATCATTTCAAGTACATTTACATTTTTAGAGTAAAGCGGTAGAATCCACTATGGAATAAAAATCCCTGTTTTAGTATTTTTTAGTAAGAAATTACCAGTACAATCCATCTCCATGAAATTCCTAGTACAATATCCATCTCCATGAAACCTAGGACTGTCTTCAGTCACAGCTTCTAAATATAATGGAACAATAATCTGTGAAATTCTGGTAGATCCTTTTTATATATCTGTAATTTAAAAAAACTTACTAAACTATAATATGCACAATGAAAATAATACTTATTTTAAGTGGGTGCTGGAATTTCCCCAAACCAAATAACTTGTAAGTAAGCAACAGTAGCCTCTGTGCCCTTTTTTGATTACTTCCTCTCCCCAATTTAACTGTTATCCTGAAATCTGTGGGTGTAGATTAGTTTTGGTTGATTCTGATCTTTATGTGAGTTGAGTTATACTGTGTGTACTCTTGTTTCTAGTCACTGTCATTTAATGTTATGTCTTGAAATTCATCCTGTGCTGCATATGATTTTAGATCATTGATTCTAATTTCTGTGCATTCCTTATGAAAACCATAATTTGTCAGTTCTACTCTTGCAGACATTTTGAGTAGTTTCGAGTTTGGAGATATAGCAGAGTATTGCTATAAACATTTGATTGCATGGTTTTTGGTGCACATATGTATATATTTCTGCTAGGCATATACCCAGGAATGGAATAGCTGGGTTTAGGATAGGCATATGCTCAGATTTAGAAGATCCTGTTGAAGATTTTGAAAGTGGTTATATATATAATTTATCTTAAGATTTTCCCTTGCTTGCTTCTCACTCCTTTCCAGTAAAATGCCAGTCACAGCATAGAAAAAATACAGGCATTGCTCAAAGTAATGTATAAGAATAGAATTTCTTTGAAATCCTAAAAATATACATCAGCTTTATTTTTTTATTTTCTCACTTTTTTGAGTTTATTTTAACAAAGGTACAATTACTAATCACTTAAATTATTTAATGTCTATCCAAAATGTAAGCAAAATTGAAGCACCCAGAGGATCACTGTCAGCTGTTTATCATCTAGTATGCCATCTTCCTACTCATAGGGATAGCCCAATTTGAGAAGTATGGGTATAGACTAATGCCGAGATATAATGAAGGCAGAATGGAGCTAATGTCTATTGAGTGTCTACTGTGTGACAGTCACTGTCTGGGACTATCACGGACACAATAATCTCATTATCCTCCAAGCTATGAATCCTCCTGAGGGAGATATAGCTATCCTCATTTTTATAAATTAAAAAAAAAAGAAGTAGAGGATATGTAGGATGTATCTAGTCTATTTCATTGAGTTTGTGTGGTTTATCAGTTTTTAGAAATGGAACTTTTTACTGTACTTTGCCAGTTTCTATGGGAAGGATGGGGAGTGGGTTAGAGGACAGGAGATGTGTTTGAAAATGCTTTGAACTAGATTTATTTATTTATTTATTTATTTATTTTTATGTTATGTTAGTCACCATACAGTACATCATTAGTTTTTGATGTAGTGTTCCATGATTCATTGTTTGCATACAACACCCAGTACTCCATGCAATACATGCCCTCCTTAATACCTATCACTGGGCTAACTCATCCTCCCCCCCCACCCCGTCCCCTCTAAAACCCTGTTTGTTTCTCGGAGTCCAGTCTCTCATGGTTCATCTCCCCCTCTGATTTCCCCCCCTTCATTTTCCCCTTTCTTCTCCTAATGTCCTCCATGCTATTCCTTATATTACACAAATAAGTGAAACCATATGATAATTGACTTTCTCTGCTTTACTTATTTTACTCAGCATAATCTCCTCCAATTGCATCCATGTTGATGAAAATGTTGGGTATTTATCCTTTCTGATGGCTGAGTAATATTCTACTGTATACAGGGACCACATCTTTATCCATTCATCTGTTGAAGGGCATTTCAGCTCTTTCCATAGTTTGGCTATTGTGGACATTGCATTTATGAACATTGGGGTGCATATGGCCCTTTTTTCACTACAGCATTATCTTTGGGGTAAATACCCAGTAGCACAAGTCCTGGGTCATAGGATAGTTCTATTTTTTAATTTTTTTGAGGAACCTCCTCACTGTTTTCCAAAGTGGCTGCACTAATTTGCATTCCTACCAACAGTGTAAGAGGATTCCTCTTTCTCCACAGACTCTCCAACATTTGTTCTTTCTTACCTTGTCAATTTTTGCCATTCTGACTGGCGTGAGGTAGTAGCTCAGTGTGGTTTTGATTTGAATCTCCCTGATGGCTAGTGATGACGAACATTTTTTCATGTGTCTTTTAGCCATTTGTATGTCTTCTTTGGAGAAGTGTCTGTTCATGTCTCCTGCCCATTTCTTGACTGGATTATTTGTATTTTGGGTGTTCAGTTTGATAAGTTCTTTAGAGATCTTGGATACCAGTCCTTTATCCGCAGTGTCATTTGTGAATATCTTCTTCTATTCCGTGGGTTGTCTCTCTATTTTGTTGACTGTTTCCTTTGCTGTGCAGAAGATTTTTATCTTGATGAAGTTCCCAAAGTTCACTTTTGCTTTTGTTTCCCTTGCCTCTGGAGATGTGTCTTGAAAGAAGTTGCTGTGGCTGATGTTGGAGAGGTTATTGCCTATGTTCTCCTCTAAAATTTTGATGGATTCCTGTCTCACATTGAGGTCTTTCATCCATTGTGAGTTTAATCTTTGTGTATGGTGTAAGAGAATGGTCAAGTTTCATTCTTCTGTATATACCTCTCTGATTGTCCCAGCGCCATTTGTTGAAGAGACTGTCTTTTTTCCATTGGATATTTTTTCCTGCTTTGTTAAAGATAATTTGAACATAGAGTTGAGGGTCCATATCTGGGCATTCTATTCTGTTCCATTGGTCTATGTGTCTGTTTTTGTGCCAGTACCATGTTGTCTTGGTGACCACAGCTTTTTAACATAGCTTGAAATCAAGCAATATGATGCCCCCAGTCTTTGTTTTTCTTTTTTAACATTTCCTTGGCAATTTGGGGTCTTTTCTGGTTTCATACAAATTTTAGGATTGTTTGTTTAAGGACTTTGAAAAATGCCATTGGTATTTTGGTCAGGATAACATTGAAAGTATGGATCTCTCTGGGCAGCATAGACATTTTAACAATGTTTATTCTTCCAATCCATGAGCGAGTATAGAAAATTTTTCCATCTTTTTGTGTCTTCTTTGATTTCTTCCATGAGTGTTCTGTAGTTCCTAGAGTATAGATCCTTTACCTCTTTGGATCGGTTTATTCCAAGGTATCTTATGATTTTGGGTGCTATTGTAAATGGAATAAATTCTCTAATTTTTCTTTGTATATTTTCTCTGTTAGTGTATGAGAAAGCAACTGATTTCTGTGCATTTATTTTGTATCCTGCCACGTTACTGAATTGATGTACGAGTTCTAGTAATTTGGGAGTAAAGTCTTTTGGGTTTTTCCACATAGAGTATAATGTCATCTGCAAAGAGAGAGAGTTGACTTCTTCTTTGCCAATTTGAATACTTTTTATTTCTTTTTGTTGTCCGATTGCTGTTGCTAGAACTTCTAGTACTATGTGGAACAATAGTGGCAAGAGTGGGCATTCTTATGTGCTCCCGATCTCAAAGGGAAGGCTGTCAGCTTTTCTTCATTGAAAATGATATTTGCTGTTTTTTTCATAGATGGGTTTTATGAAATTGAGGAATGCTCCCTCTAAACCTATACTTGGAAGAGTTTTAATCAGGAAAAATGCTGTATTTTGTCAAATGCTTTTTCTGCTTCAACTGAGAGGACCATGTCATTCTTCTGGCTTCTCGATCATATTGATTGATTTGTGAATGCTGAACCACCCTTGCATCCTATGGATAAATCCCATCTGGTTGTGGTGGATATTCCTTTTAATGTACTGTTGGATCCTATCAGCTAGGATCATGTTGAGAATTTTGGCATCCATATTCATCAAGGATATTGGTCTGAACTAAATTTAGAGGACCAGGGTTTAGAAATTTATGTTTCCCATAACAGTGCTCATTTTTTTTGCAAGTACACTTTATTGAGGAAAAGCTTACAGTAAAATTCTTCCTTTTTAGGAAGTCTTACATTTTAGGGGATAGCTGTAAGACTTGGGGAAGTGGCCTTCTCCTTTCAGTCTTGGTTTCCGATCTTTACAGTGAAAAGGAAGGTGGCTAGAAAATTAGAAAATTCTGTGTTTTCCTTTGATGCAATTTAGATTTCTGATAATGTTTAGGAAGGGAGAGTTGAAGTGGGAATGACTTTTGGAGTGCTAACTCTTGTAATTTTTTTAAGACAGGTACATTTATGTGTCAGTTGATGTTGCAGAAGTAATCATTGAGAAATACAGGAAGAGGTAGAATTAGCTGAGTTCCTTTTTTAAGAGGTATATTTGACTTGCTTGTAAAAAGAAATATCTTAGATTGATAGTTTATTGGTCTACATAGGTAAGTTTCCTCAAGTGTAGAAAGCTCTAGAATATAAAATTCTTGCCAAAAACTTTCAAGGCAATTCCAGTTTCTGTACATACAATAACATTCAAACAATTTAGCAAAGTATGTAAGGCTCTTCCTGATCACTTTTCCATCCATGTTTTCCAGCATTCTTTTCTAAAGTTCACCCAAGTCCTCCTTCACACCATCTCTGAAACAGCTGTGTGTTGTTACCTCAGGAGTCATGTTTTGCTGCTTCCTTTGCCTGGAAGCTGTTCCCTCCTCACTTGTCAAAAACTCATTTTAGACCATCCCTGTTTGGGGAAGGCATTCGTATTATTTAGATTTTGAGCACTGGGTTTTACTCCATTTTCTCTGAATCACCAGTGCATCTGATAGTGCTTGGCACAGTTGACATATGAGATATATACTTGATGAATAAATGAATATCATCGTTAAATAACATTTGCATATTTTAGGCACTCTTTAAGAATTTCACATTACTTTGAATGTGAATTTCCTAGAAGTGACAGTGCTTCATCACCAATTATGTGCTATATCTCTTTATATTTAAATTTCACATTATTAAAGAATAATCTGTAGCATAAATACTAACCTCCAGTAGTTTTTAGCCAAGTTGAACATAGTTTTACAAATACAAATGTTTAAACAAAATGCAGTTTTTATTGTGCATCAAATGGCTATGAATGAAGTTTTCTTTCTGATATGACTGAAGACATTAGATTTGCTAAGATGATAGCTTGCTAGTTATTACCAATGACTTCTTCAGCTGTTTGGTTATTTTGCTTTAACAGTTGGCAAAAGCTAATTTGGACTTCACTAAATTGAAGATACTCAGTTTGATCATGAACATCTGGAAGTTTAATATATGACATTATGTGCTTCAGGAAAGAGAAAAAAGAGAGTGATTATGAAAAACATATTTTAAAAGATAAAGGAATATTTAGAAAAATAGAAGCTCTTTTTACCCCTTTGATCCTTGATGTAATGTTACCTTACTTAATTTACTCTTCTCAAATAGTTCAACTTATTCACACATAATTGAAAAAAATAAAAATATTAAAGTATACTATAAGTATACTACTATTTTAGTATGCTATCAATATCAGAGTGTATCTGAGGAAGACGTGTTCCCACTTATTAAGAAAGGAATATTTAAGCATTATGCTACAGTTTGATAATGCCTTTGACAGAAAACCAAAACAATAAACCCAGGCTCTATAGATTTTAATATTTATTTATATCAACCTGACCCATTATTTTCAATACCTTGACAAATTTCTCCAGAGTACTCTTCAGAAAATTTGCTTAGGAAGTAATACATGTGCAACTCATCAAAGTTTTATCATGCTAAATGTTTTTGTATTTCATGTTCTTACTTTCCACATGTGATTACAAACTGATCTCCCCCAGAACTCTTTAAGAGACTTTTATGAAATGCTGACATGGAGGAAAGGAAATATGCATTTTGATATGTTCATAATATGTTCAGAAACTTGCCTTAAACTTTTAACTGGGCAATATGCTTGAGGACTGGAGTTACCTAGTGTTTGTTAGTTCTGACGAGGATTGAGAATTTTAGTCAACAACTTATAAATTATTTCAGATTTTAGAAGGAGGTGAGGCTAAGTAAGTTTGAAAAACAGAAAGTGGTTGTAGGTGCTGAACATATTTATGATTGAGGGATTGCTCCTAGAGAAAGGAAAACGTATGTATCCAATCCCTGCAAAGTTAATTGCAGGGATTTTCAATTCTTATTTTAAAATTGAGTATTTTATACAGGCATAGTCCTACTCCTACTGGGTATAAATCTGATAATTAGAATGCAGAAGTACAGGAGTACTGACTGAAGTCTTAGAGTTAGGTATAATATTTTAACCTTGAGCAAAGGATTGAGGTATACACACATGGTAAGGCACCGGATATTTTAGGAAGGCTTATTGTGAAACAAGAAACCTCTCTTCCCTCCCTTCCTTAGTAATAGCCTGACTCCCTGGAGATATCTGCAAGCATTTTCCATAATTAATTATTTTAGTACTAACCTTTAAATCTCTACGTATTGTTTAATTAGTGATTTCTTTATTGACTATAGGTAGTGACAGCTATTGTTTTTATGATTTTTCCAGCTTGCTCCTGCCTTATTTTTTTTTTAACTTGTTCATTTCTCTGCTTGGAATGTCTATCTCTATAACATCCTATGTTTACTTCACTCAGATCTCTTCAAATGTCATCTCCATTGAACAGCTGTTTGTCTAAATAACTATCCTCCCCTCCCCTAATTTACTTCTCTGATTGTATTTACCATTACCTGATATTATAAATTTGTTGCATAATTTATTTACTGCCTCTCTCCCATATTAGGATGTAAGTTCTGTAGCAGAAGGTATGTTGTTTTGATTATTGGTGTATCTCTAGTTTCCAGAACAGTGTTGGGCATATTGTATGCATTTTATCAAATATTTGTTAAATAAATCAGTGAATGAAGTATGTAGCAAAATGCCAAATATGCAGTATTATGAGTTAATTCTTATTATTATAAAATTTAGAAGTCTTATGAACTCAAGGAATATCTATCTTGATTATATTATTATTAACAGGAGCATACCAATTTCAGTTAAATTAAAGATGGGCTTGAGAGAATCAAACCTACTATTCCTGTGCACAAATATGATTTATCTTTGATATCTATCCAGTGGATGTGATATGTATGTTTATGTATGTGTTATGTCTTTGTAACCCTCCCAATAGTGTTCATAGTAAAAACAGTGAACAAAATGTCCTAATCATTAAAGGAATACAGTATTATCCAGTCCTGAAAGAAATTTCGTCAAGAAGACAATGTGAGTTTATAATAAGAGTGGAATATCTGTATCTATTCTATGGTTCCCAGTTTCATGCATTCTACCTGCTGGGGACACAGCTACGTACAATGTGTATTGATATAGTGTGACCTAAGTATCGTGGAAGATGGGGCCCAAGCTCTCGGGGCATTATTTCCAAACTGTTCAAAAGTTGCATGTTCAAAAATATGTCACAAAGAATGCCACTTAATGTGTCATTTTATTATATATATATTTAACAAATTTTTATTTCAGAATAATTTCAGATCTACAGGAAGTTGCAAGGGTAGTACAGTGTGTTCCTATATACCCTTAACCTAGCTTCTCCAAATGATAATATTTTACATAATCATTCGTCAGAACCAAAAAATTAACATTGCTGCACTGCTATTAACTGAAGTATAGGTTTTATTTGGATTTTTCCAGTTATGATCTTTCTCTGATCCAAGATCCAATCCAGGGTATTATACTGCATTTAATCATAATGTCTCCTCCTTGCATCCTCCAATCTAGGGCAGTTTTCTAGCCTTCATTGTTTCTCATGACCTTGACAATTTTGAAGAGTCCAAGTCAGGTATTTTTTGAGAATTTGTGTTTGATAAGTTCTTGTGGTTAATCTGGGGTTATGATTTCTGGGAGGCAAAAGATTTAATGCAGAACATGTTAAAAGAAATTATTTAGATGAAAGTCCTAGTATAGTGGTAAGCTTAATAGAAGACCAATTACATTTTTTAAAAGACTTTATTTATTTGACAGAGAGAGATTATAAGTAGTCAGAGAAGCGGGGTGGGGGGGAAGCAGGCTCCCTGCCAAGCAGAGAGCCAGATGCAGGGCTTGATCCCAGGACCCTGAGATCATGACCTGAGCCAAAGGCAGAGGCTTACCCCACTGAGCCACCCAGTCGCCCCGAAGACCAATTGCATTTAAAAAAAATTCTTATTTCTTAAGAGTCTGTGGGCTCTTTTCATGTTAATCAGTAGCACACCAGAATTGGGATTATATTTTTATTTAAAATATAGATCTTTTTGATATCTGAAATTTTACTTATGTCAAGGGATAAGTAATGGGTAATGTTTTTGAATTGCCATTGATAATTGTCAGTGGTCCTTTGAAAGAAAAAGTTCTACTTTTGCTGTTGCTGCTGCTGCTCTTCTGTTTCTTCTCTTCTCCTTTTCCTTCACCTTCTCCTCCTCCTCCTCCTTTATATTAAGCATTGCTGTAATTTTTATAAACTCCATACACCCTTAAGATTTGGTGAGACATTTTCTTTTATAACCTCCCACATATTTTCTATTTTTGAATAAGTTATTCACTGCAATAATCAGCATTGATAAAGATAATTCTTGAGGCAATTTATTTGTTCATTTCCACTCTGGGTAGATTTCTGAGATTCTATTTTTCAGCATGTCATGTTCTTGAAAATGTGTCATCTTATTCAAGTTATATATTTAGAGATTCTCCAATTTTCCAGTTGAGGCAGACAACAATAGTGATTTGAACTATGCACTCTATTCCAATATATGTTTTGTTTTTAACTCCTGATGATTTGGTATGGCTGTTAAGAGTACTTGTATCTTCACTACCACAATTGCTTGCCAAATGATCATTACTAGTTCCATAATAAGTTATAATTCACAAATGATGATGTGTTTTATATGATAAGAATATCATCTGTCAACTGGAATTGCCAAATGATCATTACTAGTTCCATAATAAGTTATAATTCACAAATGATGATGTGTTTTAGATGATAAGAATACCATCTGTCAACTGGAATTATAAGGAAAATCAAGCTAGTTAAAGTCTTGAAGAAAATTTTATGTGATTTTTTTAGAGATCAGGTTATTTAGAGAGACATACAAAGATTTTACCAAGACAAAGCAGAGGGTAAAAAATGGACAATTGTGAATTCTTGGTAACTCTGAAAGATATATATACATGTATTGTGTTTTAGATCATTGCATGTTATTATATACATTTTATGTAGGTCCATTTTACTATGGGGTTTTGATACAGACCTTTTATTTAAGAGCATTTTCTTGCCTATGATGAAAAACAACTCATCTGAATTTGCGTTCTTACAATATCAAACAATAATTTACTAACATAAAACAAAAATAACAGTGAACACTTATATAGCACATCCCATGTATAGAGACCAAAGTTGAGGGGATAAGAAGAACAAATCTCCCCAACAAGACAATGCTAGTTTATAATAAGGGTGGTAAGTCTGTATCCATTCCATGGTTCCCAGTTTCATGCATTCTGCCTGCTGGGGACACAGCAACATATAATGTGTTTTGGTATACGGTGATATAACGGTTGTGGAGGATAGGGTATCCATTCCAAACTGGTCTTTTGACTGGTCTGAGTGGTGCTGTGTGTGGTAATGGCAGTGAATCCAATGGGAATGTGCCCACAGTCACAACTCCCTTCTCTGAAGTGAGTGCCTTGTTCCCATGCAATGTTTCATAGCATTCTTTGTCTATGGATCAAATATTGTGCACATTTGGAGAGTGATGCTGGCTGAGGCTTTGCTTGGCAGCTCTGTATGTAATGTAATTGCATACTGAATCCAAAATTTCTGAAGCAATAGCTTTTCCAACATCCAAACCATATTACTAGAAATGGGCAGTGTCTGCATCTTTGGAAAAAAAAAAAAAGGAGTGAAACAGATCCTCAGCCTATCCTAAACATGAGGTGAAGTATAATCTCTGTGTATTTATATGTAAATTTAAAAAATAGTGGGTGGTACAAAAGAAATTAAAAATTCATGTCCTGATTGGTCTCAAATCCATTCCCTGGATTTTCTTGTTCTGTTCCATATCAGTGGGAACTATATTTCCCCAGCTCCCCAGCTCTCTGTCTTCTGACTATAGACTAGGAAAAGCACCAAGGAAAATTCAGGATATTTTCTGACTCCCACATTTAGATAATGCCATCTACATCTTGTCTGTGATTCTAGCTCTCACTAGACAGTCCCTCCTTTTCATGGTCCTGGCTTCCCTGAGGGTCCTGCGGGGGTCTTGTCACCTGACACCCCTGGTTTCTGGGCTCTGGTTACACTACCTGGTTTCTCTATCCAGAGCAGCAGCTTCTTGCTATTGCTTCATTTAGGAATTCTTACTGTTTTCTGAGTAGCCATTCAGCTTCCCCATTACTTGCATAAGCAATTCCCTGCATTATATGTCTTCTATGTGAATACCTAGAGTGGTTTCTCTTTTCTTTTCCTTTTTAAAAAAGATTTTATTTAGTTATTTGACAGAGACACACAGGGAGAGAGGGAACACAAGCGTTGGGAATGGGAGAGGGAGAAGCAGGCTCCCTGCAGAGCAGGGCGCCTGATGGGAGACTTGAGCCCGGGACCCTGGGATCATGACCTGAGCCGAAGGCAGGTGGTTAACAGACTGAGCCACCCAGGCACCCAGTTTCTGTCTTCTTGACTGGGACTACCATGAATAATTAGCTCCTCTCTATTGAAACTTGAAATCTAGATGAAAGAAATAGTTTTCAAAGAAAATACAACTTACTCAAATAAACTTCAGGAGAGATGAATTCAATACAACAATCTAGAAGAATCAGACTCTAAATTAGAGATTTAGCATCACCTCCTCTCCCCGACAAAACCAAACCAAGAACAAAGCCCAAAGTTCTACTTATGCCATAATGTCTAGATAATTCCAGTGCTATTTCAGCTTTTCATCATGTCTCAAAAATAAAATTTTCAAATTACTTTTAAGGGACATTTTTTACACTGATACCAAACCTGACAATGAAAACATCAAAAAGAAAACTACAGGCCAGTCTCATATTTGTCATGAGTAAATATCAATGAAAGCATTCTAAATATCAACTAAAAAGGATCACATTTAACATTTTAATGGATGTTAAATGGATTAAATGTTAAATGGATTAAAATCCATTTTTTAATTTAATAAAATTAAAATCCGTGGCTGTGGATCGGTAATGCTCTTATATAGATTTCATTAATATGAGGAATCCAGCACACCCAGCATTTATTCCCCTTTATACACAAAAGGAAAATAACCAGGCAAATAAAATTCTTAAGACTGACTTACTATGAAAAAAAAAAAAAAGCACTCAGTATTCGTGTCTTCATCAATCAGAGATTCCAATTTGAACATTATTACACAAGATAACCAATTGACAATCAAGGCCATTTGATATTAAAGATTATGTTCTACAAGCTCTAACAATCAGCATTACATGGCAGGGTCTTGGGAAAATTTATTTTGCAAGTAAATTGCAATTACATTTGTTATGATTACAGAAAATAGGCAAGGTTGGTTAAAGTTTATATTTTTATTTGATTCTGTGCCTAGGACCACAAAGTAATACATTGATACCCTTGTCACTATTCTTAATTTGGTATCTCATCATTGCAGGTTTTCTGGCCTCAATTTATAATCCCAGGTGGCATTGGTATCTCTTCTTGCTGTTGCAGAAAGCATTTTCTCCCTTCTGAATTCTCTGAACTTCTTTTTCTAGGAGTTGCTAGTAAAGAGTATTTGCGTTCATAAATTCACAGACAAAATAACCCATTTGTTAAATACTGGATGGCAAAATTGAGAGCCTAAAGAAAACTAAATACCAAAATGCATAGTAAATAGAGATAGATCACATAGATTATAATGTATCACTAAACAATTAGATTAACACAAATTACTAATATCCTTAATGATAACATTCATAACTCTAACATGTCACTTCAACAGACATTGAAGAGAAAGTAATGAATGAGCATCATAAATTCAAAGAACAGTTAATATTGATCAATAATACATAAGAAAAATTGAATACACACTGAGATATTACAGTCCATTTATAAAAGAAATTTGGTAGAAAATTCCCCAAATTTGACAACTGTCCGAAATACTTACATGATATCAAGAATAATTTGTTAAATTGAAAGTAACCTTTCTAAATTTTCAAAAATAAAAACCAAATTTTAATCACCTATGCTAGGAGAGGGATTTATTTTCTTCACAGAAAAGTTATTACAAAATTGTTGTCATAAAGAAATGATCAAAAAATACATAGTTGGGGTGCCTGGGAGGCTCAGTGGGTTAAAGCCTCTGCCTTCGGCTCAGGTCATGGTCCCAGGGTCCTGGGATCGAGCCCCACATTGGGCTCTCTGCTTGGCAGGAAGCCTGCTTCCCTCTCCCTCTCTGTCTGCCTCTCTGCCTACTTGTGATCTCTCTGTCAAATAAATAAATAAAATATTTTAAAAAATACATAGCTAAAAATTATAGTAAAAGTATAACAAAATTGTTTCAGAAAATTAATTAAAATATTTTATCTGAATATTGTGATGTTTGTGGAATTTATCAGCTTTAAAAGTATGTACTGTTGGTTGTGATTGTTTCCTCTCAAGTGAATATTAATATAATAGTATTAATTTTTATCCCTTATTATGTATTTGTTCCTTTGCATTACTTTTTCTTAGAAACTCCTTATAAAATTAAATAAACTTCAGGATTCTAAAACTTTTCCTTTCTTCAGGCCATCTCAGATCCTTCAGGGAGTTTGCAAATATTGGGTAGTAGGCAAAAGACTTTCTAAGTCCAAAATGAGAGTTCAAATTTTGTGGCAATCACCTAGGAACTGAAGGATAAGAAGACTCTAACAGATGTATGAGTTAAGCTTATATATTGGAACAACCACAGTCAGGAATGCCCTCCTGGAGACCCATGTTGCTCACTAGCATACTCATATGTCTGAGGATCCCTATGCCAGAGACATGGGTTTAGTGTGTCCATTCCAGCATTTGTCACAGGTATCTTGTCACAGAACCCTTAGTCTTGGTATGTATGTGGACATTTTGAAACATGTTTGGTAAATATTAGAATAAAAAAGTCATCAGTAGCAAATATTGAACACAGGGAGAAGACATTCTCAGTTGTTAAGACTTCCAAATATCAGAACATTTCCACTGATCTATGTTTTACTGCATACATTGTCATGTTATATTTCATGCTATTTTCCTGTAGCGATAAAAAAGGATCCAGCACATGCCAAGGCTTTTCCGCAGGTGGTCTTTAGCTAAATAACTGCCAAAAAGACATTCCTTGTAGGAGTTTGGAGGATTAAAAATTAGCTTTCACTGTCGCTTTTTCAAACCCCAAACGTTGCTACTGAACATTGCTACTGAACATTGCTAGTACTTTTCTTGGGCTATTGTAGAATCTTTTTCATTGATAAAAAGTAATTTTAGATATAAAGAAGAGACAATTGAAAAATTAATCTCCACTTCAAGTCAAATTATTCTTTTCTTGATTCCTACCTACTTTATTTCATGAGTGTTTGGTAAATTCATTTTTACTTTTCAAGGAAATTTAGGGAGCTTGTTATAATTGGGAATGTTTTGATTGTCTGTTCATAAGACAATTGAGGAAACTCTTGTTTTCACAGGCAAGCTAAAGCTTACCTTTAACCACATTATATCTAGTACTCATCTAATGCACACTTACATCCAAAAGTGTGTGCAAGGAAGGGCTTTTAAAATTAAAGGCACACATTTTGAAAACCAAAATGGCAAGGGAAACAAGATTGTGTGTGTGTGTGTGTGTGTGTGTATTGTTATACTGATTTTCAAATTGCAAACTTTACTGAAAACTACTTTAGAAATCTTCCTTTCCTTTTCTTTACTGAGGGTGTTGTTCAAGTCTATTGGCTCATGTACCTGGCATGAATATAAACAACATAAGGACAACCAAAAGGAAATTAATCCATCACAGTTCTAATTTCAATTTGTCTATTTTTATCATTCATATTTTTACCATCTGGAAATTTTTCTATAACTAGCTAAAAATATGATACTCCTTTTCAAATACTTTAGAGTTTTAAAGACATACACAATGAAATTTTATTCTCATCTTGTGTAGCATTATTTGGTATGCTTTTAAAAATCTATTATTTTATTTTAAAGATTTTATTTTTTATTTGAGAGAGAGAGAGAGTGTGAACACAAGTGGGGGTAGGGGCAGAAGGAACAGCAGACCTCTGCTGATTGGGGAGTCAGCCATGGGGCTCAATCCCAGGATCCTAAGCCAAAGGCAGACACTTAACCGGCTGAGCCAACCAGGTGCCCCAGAAATCTGTTATTTTAATGATGCTTTACATGAATATATAAAACATACTATATAAATATAATATGTGTAAATATTGATATTTGTATTTATGTCAAGAAATCAGGAATATCATATGTAAATATCAACATACTGACTTGAGTTATAGTCATTTCTCATGAATGTCTTTGCAAACTTAAAAAATCACTTTCATATATCATTTTTAGTATTATGACCAAAAAATTACAGCTATGAATATGCATATAGTTTTAAAATCTGACCTAAGGCAATCAAGGAGATATGTACAAAATAGAAAAATTGTAATACAACAATAAGTTTTAACTAGCTAGGTTAGAATGCTGGACTTTAATTTATTTGAAATAAATTTAAGCTAATAGCCAGAGAAGTTGAGTTTTCTCTATGCTCCTATGAAAAATGTATATTGTTGTGGGTGCATACCTGTGGTTTTGGTTTGTACATATATATAAAGTATATAATTTATACAAAATTGCATAGATAATGCATTTTATTGAGAAGCTATATTGACTTTAGGACTACTAAAGCTTGGATTTGGGAAAGAATCTCTCTTTTTAAACACAATATTTCTAATGTTACTCAGTCATATTAAAGATTTTTTTAGGCATGAGTTGCTTTTGTACATTAGAAAATTAAATGGTGTGTACTTTTGCCAGTGTATCCGTGGAGATGAGCCCATGTCATTCATTAGTGAGGCTAAGAGTAATTTCGGAGGTTAGAGGGCATTTCCCTCCTTCTCTTTCTCTCTCTCATATCATGTATGTCTTTAAGATATTTGTTTCTCAGTTTCAGTGTATATGCAAAATGCTTTTTTTTCCCCTTAAATTTTACCTATTTATTTGAGAGAGAGAGAGCATGAGCCTGGGGCAGGGGGAGAGCCAGAGAGAGAGAGAGAGAAACAGACTCCCTGTTGAGCAGGGAGCCCAATGTGGCACTCCATCCCAGGACCTGGGGATCATGACCTGGGCAGAAGGCAGCCAGCCACTTAACCAACTCCAGCCACCCAGGCACCCTGCAAAATGCTTTATGAAAATAGGGTTGTCACTTTACAGGATAGTTTTCCTCACTGACTTCTTTTCTCTTTCTCATTCTTCTTAAATATGTTTTCTGTGTTGGTACTTGCCTAAATATTTTTGATACCATAGGATCAAACCCTTTGTGTGTGCATATGATGGATTATATCCTGATCCCACAGATTTTTTTTCCTTTCACTTCCATTACTGCTTCTATCATCTTAATTTCCATTGTTTGTTGGTATTTTGGTGAGTATTTCTCTTTTTTTAAAGATTTTATTTGAGAGAGAAAGACAACATGAACTGGAGGAGGGCCAGACACAGGAGAGGGAGAAGCAGACACCCCCCCATCCCACCCCCCACACACACTGAGCATGGACGCCCCCCTTCTGCCTTGATCCCTGGACCCCAATATTCCAGAATCATGACCTGAGCCAAGTCAGCCTCTTAACTGACTGAGCCACCCAGGTACCCCTTTGGTATTTTTTTTTTTTTTAATTTTTAACGTATGTCCTGACCTATAGAAAAACATTGCTTTTTATATATTTTAATTTTTATAATATTAAGCTTTCTGTAGATCAAATAAGGATAGTTATGTAATTCCAGTTAAAGTAAAATCACAAATTTTAATAAGGAACAAAGTATGAAAGCTATGTTATCTTTAAGTAAAATATAAGTAATGTTTATTTTTTTAAGAATTTTATTTTTATTTATTTGAGAGAAAGAGAGAGAGCACAGAGGGAGAGTGAGAAGGAGAAGCAGACTGCCCACTGAGGAGAGAGCCTGATGTGGGGCTCCATCCCCCAGGACCTTGGGATCATGACCTGAGCTGAAGGCAGACACTTAACCCACTAAGGCACCCAGGTGTCCCCTTAAAAAAAATTTTTTTTTTAAATTTATTTGAGAGAGAGCACAGAGGGCAAGTAGAGGGATAAGGCAATGTTTATTTTTAATCAAAATGGCATGTCATAATTATATACAACCTTGTGGATAATGAATATCAACTTCATGGTACTAATAAATTAGCTTTGAAAAACAAGACATTTTTTCTTTTCTGCAAAATGTATCCCATATATAGTATGTACATATATGTGTACTGATATATGTAGGTGGATATCTATATGCATGGCATATGTGTGTGGATATAAATGTTTTAATTGGCTTAAATTCTATTTCTTTCATAAAAGTCAAATCAGCTTTTTTTAGCAGACTACTTTTATAAATATTTCACACTATATCTTTTGTTTAATAATCAGTGTATCTCAGTCTTTAGCATATTTCATTAAAATAAATCTATTGATTCACAAATATTTCATGTTAATTTTCTAATAATATATTTTTTGGAAGCTCTTTTCTACATCAAATTCCATAAACAGGAACAGGCTTACCATGTAGTTCTTTACAGGAATTCTTTAAAAGTCCTACAATATATTATTTGTTGCCATAAAGCTCATAATGGGAATGAGATGCCTGAGCAAAACGTGTCTTCTTTTGGCTTCAAAAATGAAACATCAAAGAAACACTATTTGCATATAAATATATAAAATGTTCATAAATAAAATCTTTGTGCATTGAGATAAAGTGAAAAAGCATTTTTAAAAAGATTCTTTCAGGGGCGCCTGGGTGGCTCAGTGGCTTTAAGCCTCTGCCTTCTGCTCAGGTCATGATCCCAGGGTCCTGGGATTGAGCCCCACATGCTCAGCAGGGAGCCTGCTTCCCCTTCTCTCTCCCTGCCTGCCTCTCTGCCTCCTTGTGATCTCTGTCTGTCAAATAAATAAATAAAATCTTAAAAAAAAAAGTTTCTTTCAGAAGCAGTTTCCTGAAATCACAATATAGGGACTATGGATATAAAATACTTGACAATGAAGTTTTGTGATCTCTCAAAGTCCAGGAAGTTAATTTGGTGCCTAGTAGATAAAGAAGAAATTCTGGGAAATGATATTGCATATTCTACATTTTAGGTATGATTAAAGGTAACATTTTTTTTTTCATTAAAAGTTAAAATTAGAGGCATCAATTTGGTGAATTTATGAAAGAAGTATTTCTATAAAATATATATTAAAGAGAGATAAATTATAGATGAGATAATGTAAACAAAGAATGTTACTAGACAGCAGCAAATCAAAAGTCTCTGTATGATGACATATCTAATAGCTGTCCTGTGGAGTGCAGACATGTAGAATGGAATAGATTGATCTCATTGACCTGCATAACTGTGAGTGGATCAAGTTTTTATTTGAAATCATGGAGTTTTGGGTTAGTTTGTTAAGCAGCACTGTTGTGGCAACTATTAGCTAAAACAGAGACCTTAGGGTATAGGAATGAAAAAATGGGTAACACCCTCTGCCTACCCTGCATGTTTTAATGAATAATATACCTATGTATAGATGGCATCAAAGAGAAAAACTAAGCAGAGAAGAGGAATGGGAAGTGTTGGAGGTATAATTTTATTTTTTTATTTTAAAAGATTTTATTAATTTTCAACAGAAAGGGACACAGTGGGAGAGGGAACACAAGCAGGTGGAGTGAGAAAGGGAGCAGCAAGCTCCCTGCTGAGCAGGGAGCCCGATGTGGGGCTCGATCCCAGGACCCTGGGATCATGACCTGAGCTGAAGGCAGACTCCTAATGACTGAGCCATCCAGGTGCCCCCGAGGTATCATTTTAAATATAGTAGTCAGGAAAGCCTCACTGAGAAGGGAATGGTAGAAGGTCAGTTTCCTTAAAAAGCAAAATCTGAGAAAAAGATTTGAATGAAAGATCAATTATCCCTTTCAAGATTGCAACTGGTTGGCAGCTGTAGTTTAACATTTAATAATATATTTGCATGTCACCTGGTAGAAGTAGCCTCCCTTCTCTGAGATCTAAGACTTCTACATCTACAGAATCAAGAGTCACAGCAAGAGGAAGTATGAATTCACCAAAGTGGGTGCTTTAGAGTGATGTTAAATGAGACCACTCCTGCTACCTCCTCTTGGATCCCAGACCTTTGCATTATACCATTTAGTGACATAGTGTTGGGTCAAGCATGAACTCTGCTGGATGAGATCCTGTGAATGTGAAAGGCAAAAATATATGACAATTCCATTGAATATTAATTGGTACCCCTTCCAAGGTTGAAGAGGTCTAAGGTATTCAGTTTTCCATAGAGCTTAGGAAATTTGTAAGGTTTTCTGTGTCATATTGGAGGCTCAGCTTTTCTTTCTTGCTGGCACATTGGCCATTTGGTATCACCAGTAACTGGATCAGCCTTCGTAAATGAGAGACCATACTGACAGACCCATGCCTATTCAGTTGATGTATCCATTTGCCAGTACTCTGGTGACAGATGATAGTGGTTGATGGACGTCAACTAGCAAGTTATTCTCTACTTGATTGTTGAATCAGGACTTCTCTGTGTTCAAAGTTATCTGAGGGATGTAAACACATAATTCCAAAGATCTTCCTCATTGGTGTCCACTCCCATATATCCACCCATATGCCTTTTACCCAGACTTTCTTAGCCTCATTATTCAAATATTGTAGGTCTTTGTCCAACCAGCCAATCCACTTGCCATTACTCATATGCCTTTATATATCCTAATGTTGGGATTCTTCCCATTCCACAGAAAGTAGATGGGCAGATATAGTGCACATAGAGAATATTTCTCTTAATGTTTTTCAGGACATTAGTAGTGAGGCTGTGGTGTAGCTGCAGCCCAATTGCAGTAGATGCAAACAACCCACGTTGACTTATTCACAAAGCAAACTCAGGTTTTTCTGCCTTTGTCAGCCCATCATAAAGGACCCCAACTCATGATGCTGTGAGTGTAATCTGATGGAACAGGGCTGATGCAACTTGATGGAATAAATGGACCATGAAATAATGTAGTTTACTCTGTTGTCTTGGGCTTAGGAATAGACATACCATTTCCAATTTATGACGAGTTACTCCTGGACATGCCCAAATTTCTGAGTTTGTGTCTGTCAGATTCCAGCCTGTATTGGACACTTCATATGCAGCATTACATGGAACCCATGTTTAAGTGTTCTGCCAGGTTCCCGTAGCATATCAGGAGCTATTTTTTAGAAGGCACATAATTGTCTCTTGCTGAAGATATAGTTTGGTCCAGAAACTGAGAGCCTGCCACACACTCCACACACCATCTTTTTTCACCACTGACACCTCCAACACCTCAGGGTCCTGGGACAATGAGTCAAGTGGCAGTTCTACTTGTTTTGTAGCCTCAATGAGCTGCATGTCCCTTCCTACTCTGGACCCACTCAAGGCAGGCATCATTTCATGTGATTTTGCATAAAGGCCAAAGCATTATTCTGGAATATCGAATACACTAACTTCAGATCCCAAAGAAGCTGATCAGCTGTAGGGCAACCTTTTTTGGATTCTCATTTTGGATGCAACGATTTGTCTTTTATTTCATAGTGAAGGTGTGGCATGTCTCTGACCACTAAACCCAAAAAAGTTTTACTAAAGTGGCAGCAACCTGAATCTTCACAGGGTTTATCTCCTGTTCTTTGGTTTGCATGTGTTTTGCCAAAGCCTCCAATACATTTGTTGCTTCTTGCTTACCTGGTCCAGTTAACAGGATGTTATTCATATCATGGGTCATTGTGATATTTTATAGCATATTTTATAGCATATTGTCTGCCTCATTTCCCTTTGGACAATATTATGAGGGTGGAAGAGTTAACATTATTTTGGGGGAAAGACTGTCAAAATATTCTCTTGCCTGTCTTAAGTGAGTTGGAACTTTTTCTGATCCTTGCTTCTGTGGGGAAGCAAAAGAATTCATTCTCCAGATCAGTGGGCATATATCAAGTGTCTGAAACACTGTTTTCTTCTCTAGCAAAGAGAACTCATTGAGCACTGCGATTTGGACTACCTACCATGAGGTTTTAGCAGTCCCTGGTCATCTTCTAGGCTGTGGCAGTATGGGACCATGCCTTGTGGCAACACGAAGGTACCACAGAAGGCGACTGCATGCATATTGTTTCAGTTTTCAGTCAGGAGGCAATGTCTGTATTTTCCTACCTTCCAGTGCTCTCTTACTGCTCAAAACCACAGCTCAGGCTGTGTGAGTAACAAGTAATACTTCTTTGCTGTACTCCTTTGACAAGCAGGGGAAACCCGAGGAAACCAGTGACCCTAAGTAGAGCACCAAGTTTTACTTCCCAGTTGGAATGCAGACTGCCAAAATTGTAGAGCATTGCTGTCTGCTCTAAGCTCCCTCCTTCACTAGGCCTTTGTCTTCAGTCAGATCATTGCTTGGATTTCTCTCTTGTTTCTTCCCCAAGGAGCTGTTTATCATATTTTTAAAAAGTTATGTTTTGTTTATTTTTTAAAATTTTCTGTCAATGGTAAGTTTTTAGAGAAGGCATGTCTAATAAGTCCATATCCTAAACTTATAGGACCATCTTAATTAAATATCTTCAGATACTGTTTTCATGTTCATATCATTCATTATTCTTATCACATTCTAAAATTGATAAATATTACAGGAATGACTTTTATGTAATTCTTTGCCCCCATGAACATGTTCCTTGGAGTTCTTGTTCACAACTCCTTTGTTACTGGAATCACTACCTAAAATCAATATCAGTCTTAGTGTCTGTCTCGGCTGTATGGAGCCAGAACATTTGTAATGAATGAATTTCTTTGATAAAAAGTTTCTACCCTGTTTTTGTTGATTCTACCTAATTAAAATCTAAAGCTACTTATCTGTGTAGTCTTTAAATATTCTTTACCTTTTTAATTGTTGGCAAAGAGGAACATGAAAACTTTCAAGGTTTTCATAATTTCTAGGGAAATTGAAATTGGTGTATATTTGTATAGGGCCTTTCCATAATTATGTGTACAAGGAGGATCTCTGGTTTTTCTTTTCTTTTTTTCCCCTTATTTATGTTCCCTCTTTCAAATTCCTCATCTATTTTTTAAAGATATTCAGCTAAAGGGGCGCCTGGGTGGCTCAGTCGATTAAGTGTCTGCCCTCAGCTCAGGTTATGATCCCAGGGACCTGGGATTGAGCTCCACATTGGACTCCCTGATCAGGGGAGCCTGCTTCTCCCTCTCCCTTTGCCTGCTGCCCTGCCTACTTGTGCTCTCTAGGTCTCTGTCAAATAAATAAATAAATAAATAAATAACAATTTTTTAAAGATATTCAGCTAAAGTAATTTCTTCAAATGCAAGCTAAGTTGAACCAAACACATTTTTGTATTGACCCAAAATGTTGTCAGGAGATCCAAAAAATAAATTTTTATGTATGAGAACAAGTATCATTTATCAAATGTTATGAAGGTATGTGGCTACTTGTGGGTGCTCAGTGTATATTGCTGAAGGTTGTCCTTCAAAAATTATTTGAAACATTTATTTTAAAATTGTGGAACACTTGCCAAACCTGTGATGCTATCTCCAAAGTGTGCAAAAGTCACCAAATGGCAGCAAGTGAGGATGCATAATTTTGCTGAAATACATGCTTTCATTAAAAATAGGCAAACAATATATGCAAACACGGTGATTTATTTGTTCAGAATTTGAAAATGATTTCTTCTTTGATTCTGATATAACATTTAACAGCTATTTCCCCCTTAGGAAGATGGGCAGCAACATGGACAGAAACCACAGCTGACAGGGCAATTTGATGTTTCCCTTCTTCTGAGGTCTAATGGTTTCCCTAAGGACAGTTTTCACCATTATCATCTTTTTGTTTTTTGCTTTTTTTTTTGTTTTCTCAGACAAACACCTTCTCCCATGATTGTACTTCTCTGAAAGCAAAACCAGTTTATAATCAGAGTGCCAATATATGGCAGTAATGGATAAAATGTAACCTTAAATGAAGAGATGACCTTGATGATTTTGTTGTTCTTGTTTACTTAAAAAGGAAGGGTAATTGATCATTTCTCATTATTTTACCTGTTGCCTAACCTCAGTCTCCCAATTTCATGCAATTTACCTCCATGTTTTCTAAAATAGATTGAGTTGTTTCTATGGTTTAGAAAGAAACACCCAGGTGAATGCCTGGCCCATATTAAAAGCTCAGTAAGTGGTCATTCTATGCTTATTTTCCCCTTTTCTTTTACTCAACAGGCACTTTAGTATGACTCCTTCTCTGTGGTTGCAATGGATTCAGAAATAGCTTTGCAGGAAATATTTGAAGGGAAAAAGTTCTTGTAATGATTGGGCAGAAGACCATAACAGATTTAAGCAGAGCCTGAGTTAACTATAAAGGAAGAAGACTAAAAAAAACATTTTTAAAAAGCGCACATTTTTATCATAACAAACCAAAAGCTTGGGACGCCTGGGTGGCTCAGTTGGTTAAGTGGCTGCCTTTGGCTCAGGTCATGATCCCAGCGTCCTGGGATCGAGTCCCACATCGGGCTCCTTGCTCAGCAGGGAGCCTGCTTCTCCCTCTGCTTCTGCCTGCCACTCTGTCTGCCTGTGCTCTCTCTCACTCTCTCTCTCTCTCTCTGACAAATAAATAAATAAAATCTTAAAAAAAAAAAAAAAAAAAAGAAACCAAAAGCTTTTTCTTGGCTTTTTTTTTCCCTTTTTCCTAAGACCATAGTTGAATTCTCCCTCTCCAGTTGAATTATTCTCAGCAGAGAATGTTGAGCTGAATTGCCCAAAGTCAATCTAGCTGATTTTGATAGTAGAAATAGGATAAAGTCTGAAGCAATAAGCTGATAATAGATTTTTACTCAGAGTGTGGTAGAGTTTATTTTTAAAAAGGAAAAGATAGGAAGATACTACCCATAAGTTTCTAAAATTATACTTAACTAATAGTTTCTTGATGCAAATCAGAGATTTTGTTGGCTGAAACGTAAATCTCAAAATGGGATGTAATTCTTCTATGAGATTCTCATTCCATTCTATTTTTTCCAATTTAAATAATGAATAAAAACTAAGTTAGTAGAAGGTCATAATGATGAGAATCAATTAAAAAGTGATATTTGAGTTTACCTGGAAGCAAATCAAATAAGTTGACCTCGATCTATATCTGCCATCCTACGATATTCATGAAAAAATGTTATGTAATTACTAATAGCCACTTAAATCACAAATTGTTACTGAAGACAATTCAGTAGGCTAGTATATATCTTGTTTTAATTTTTATTAACTGGGGCGCCTGGGTGGCTCAGTGGGTTAAAGCCTCTACCTTCGGCTGAGGTCATGATCCCAGGGTCCTGGGATCGAGCCCCACATCAGGCTTTCTGCTCCACGGAGAGCCTGCTTCCTCCTCTCTCTTCCTGCCTGCCTCTCTTGCCTACTTGTAATCTCTGTCTGTCAAATAAATAAATAAAATCTTAAAAAAATTTTTTATTAACTGCTATGAAAATCATGTAAACATTCTTAAGGTTCATAACTTTAAAATGTTGTTGATATTGTTAGTAACAATCAGCTTCCTGCTGTTGTTAGGGTACGGAGCCAACCACCCCTCAAATGGACAGAGGACACCCATGATAATGCAAGTCACACAGCGAGGTTTATTTCCAGCTAGTTGGGGTCCAAGTATCTGCCCGATGCAGCGGGTTTCTACAAGGACCCCAAGCACTCAAAACCAAGGGTTTATATAGCATTTTTTTTTTTTAAAACATCCAACTCACAGTAATTTTCCATCACTTCAGAGACCCTACATACTTTTGGCTTGCACTCCCCTGGTGGTCTAGTAAGATAAGCTCTTTTCAACATCTGGTCCCCGTGGCACAACTGCCTAGCCGCTTTGGTGGTTTAAGCTGATGAGCTGCTGTCAGGGTGTTGCAAGGTGGGGTACTTTCTTGGAACTAAAGCAGGGTGGGGGTCTCTAGAACTAAAGTAAAGTAGGGGAAAGTTCAGCGCTTGGGCCTGAGATGGCTGCCAAGCTAAGATGGCTGTACTTATGCTAAGGCTAAACCTGAGGTGGGTTGGCCTTAATTTTTCTTGGCCTCCACATTTCCCCCTCTCAGAGGAACCTAAGGAAGGACCCAATCATGGGTCCAGGCTGGTCTCAGCAACAAGGTCCAGTGGTTGGTGGGGATTGGTTCTAGCATGAAGAGGAAATAGCATAAGCAACATTAGTAGGGTAAGGGAGAACGGCACAGTCTTAGCTTTAGGAGATCGTCCTTGTCTGGTTGGTTTTTCCATTCTGGAACAAAGTCCTTGAGAATGGCGTGTGGGTCAGCTGGTCAGATGTGGGTGTAATGGACCCAGGGAGTAATTCCGTCAACCTTGAGAGCGATGGGAGTGGTCAGGATCACGATGTAGGGTCCCTTCCAGCGTGGTTGAAGTGTCAGTTCGTAGAGAGGTCAGGCCATCTCCACGAACCGGGATATCCACAGCCTGCAGTAGCCCACCATCCCAAGAAACTCCCTCATGGAGATCAAAGCCTAAATAAGTGGCGTGGCTCTGACAAAGCTGTGCTTCCATTGCTGACACCTGATATACTTTTCCCGCAGAGTCTGTAAGAGAGCTCTCATGCCCTGCAAGCATGACTCAGTCCTCAGCAGCTATTTCCATTATTCCTACCAACCCAATCAGATTCTTCCCTTCAAATCTTTCAATTTTCTGAAGTTTCCTCCTTATATCTGGGGCTGACTAACTGGCAAAAGCAATATCGTCTAAACCAGCTATCATGCAACTTCTCTGAAGTTTACCTCAAGTTGTCTAGCTTAGGTAAACAAACATTTAAAGACAATCAAATCTAGAATTTAACATCCATAAAGGTGTGTTATTAAAACACATTTTTTCTCACTAAAATAACCCTCATTTCCAGAGATAACCACATCAGGACTAATTAATTTGAAAAACAAGTCCAGTTTTAACAAACTTGGCCTAATTATATACATAAGCTCAGCAAGAACAGTAAGTGATCATATAGAACTTTTAAAATCTGCTTTGCTGGACCTTCTTATAAGGAATCTCTAGGTTGAACTTTTAGTAGCCTCTCCAGGCCAGAAGCCAAGCCACATAGTTGCCATCAGACATGCCTGCAATACCTGTCGATTTGGGCGAACTCCTCTTTCTGAGGTGCCCAAAGTATCCTGAGACTCCTGCCCCTGCCAGGAAGTGACATTCTTTACTCACCTGGTGAGGCTGCTGGGAACTCTGTAAGCAAAGTATCAGGCCAACAGTTCCAAAGGGCTTTACAGCTCCAGGTTTTATAAAGTCAACCTTAGTTCCTTTATGCTGTCTGGTCATATCTGAGTCTATGTATGTCTTTCCCAAATATGACATTCCAGTCAAAGCCTTGGTAAAATAACCAGTGTTTCCAATGGTGTCCTGTTACAAGGAGAACAGATTCTTATTGAACTTATGCAAATAACTGATTGCCATGGAAGAAAGAATACTTACTGAGACCTTAGGAGGGTTCAGATAGAGAGAAAAGTTGAATGCTTTGATTTGTTTGCAAATAAATATTTTTACATTTCTGTAAGTTACAGATAAGTAAAATTTTCCTTAGTGTGTAAGAGCAAACATTAGAGAACCAGCAATGTTTAAAATAAGACAAAACATTAAGAGACACAACACTATAATCTTTTAGTTCATTTAGTCCCATGTTACTAATTCTGGTTTAGTTTGAATGCAGCTTTAGTTAGTCCTGGAAATTCTTACCCATTTTAGTTCCAGGATTTTAACATATCAAAGACCTGTATTTGTTCTGAAAGTCTCCTATATGAATTTCCTTTAGGGTGGAATCCATCTTACAAGAGAATTAAAACAATTACAAATGACAAAAACTTAGAATAGATATGGTTAAGTATCAAGTGATGACCCTTATCAAAACATTAAAACTTTAGGAAATGTATAGAACCTCTAGAGTAGTTACAGCATTTACCCAAATGTAACCCAAGGTTTATCATTGGTTTAGCAGTACTCCCTGAGTAACTTAG